>JAFVLL020038069.1:0-37560 GCA_021397915.2 Tor tambroides
GAGGAAAAAGGTGTTCGGATAAGAAAAGGGAAATTGAATTCCTGTAGCTACTAAAATTCCTATAAATAAAGTGTAACTGGCAAATAAAACTGTGACAAGCACACAAACAAAAGTTGTTGCTTGAGGTATCAATTGAGGAAGCAGCTAATTATAAGTCTTTATTTAGGATTCCAATGCAATATTGTCATACAGTTGGTGACCTGAATTATGCCTATTGAGAATATTAGCATGAATATAGACTATAATGAACATATGAATCTGAAATATTATGAAAGAGCTGCTATCATAGCTGATATCGCACAGCAGATGGCACATGCCCTTTAGACACAGTACACCAGTTGTGGTGCCCCTAGGGAGGGTGGCAGGAGTTTGATTGGAATCGAACGCCAATTAAAACTCCACCAGAAGAGAAATTAGCCACACTAATCTGCTCCACAAAGCACCACCTTGAGTGAATGTCAGGCCAAATCCTGTTTATCTGTTTATCTTTCTATTTGCATTTAATCAAAGCATAAATTTTAAGAATGCAACATGCCCCAGGTGAGCAGACTCAAAGCATGCTGGGAGCTTAGCTGCATACAAAGTGCCTGCCTGACTGTGATTGTACAGTCAGAGCCTCCAAATCACATTACGAAGAATGGAAAGCTGACCTGTAGATGAACATTTGTCAAATTCTACAGAATCAAATCTGGGTCTATGATTGAGTTGGTATTTATAGTACAGTAGGAGTTTGGCATCGATACCCTTGTACCCTGAAGACAAATGACATGCAGTGGTCTACATCATTTCATTAAGACATATCGATTGGAATGTAATAGCTCAATGCGGGACCTGAAGGAATGGCATCATTCAATCTGCCTGATGAACAATCTGAGACATGTTAAGCGACCACGAGGGCTAATGTTGGGGCATCTGGTCAATATCAGGAAGGCTTTAACATGTTTACATTATACAACTACATTATTTGCCTTCAACATGTGACAGGATTCTCAAGGCTGCTTAGGGGAGGGATGGAAATAAAACGGTGCACTAACCATTAATCATCTTCTTGGCAAGACAAAGACAAGATGTGTATGATGGATTTTAGTGATCCTAAAGTCATAGTCATAGTCATAGAATGGCAGGTAAGAAGACGCATCTGGGCTTGTTTATCTATTTATTGAAGACAACTTCAATAAAGCAAGAACAGATGCTACTGAATAAATCTTGCCTGCAACAGCAAAATTGCGAGCAAGTGGAGTCAACCGTATTGTAAATCCCAGTATGTGCTTCATATACTGAAAAATGTTAGATTAAGTCACATGGACTATTTTAACTATGTCCTTACTACCTTTCTGGGTCTTCAACGTGTCAGTTACACTACTGTCCATGGAGGGTCAGAAAGCTCTTGGATTTAATCAAAAATATCTTAATTTATGTTCCGAAGGTGAATGCAGGTCTTATGGGTTTGGAATGACATGAGGGTGAGAAATTAATGAGAGAATTTTCATTTTTGGATGAACTATCCTTTTAAAGGCGTTAAAAAAATTCTATGCTTGTGAGACTAGTATTACTGACTTTATATGACAATGTGTATTTAAAGATGAACCTTCACAGCAGAGTTTTGTTTTGATAAATTGTCTCTTGATGGAAAAAAAGTAAAAAAAAATAGCTTTTTTGTTGTTGTTGCTGTGAATATAGTTTATAGTATTATTGAACCTATAGTTGGGACAAAATATGGTGGTTAAATAAAAAATATTGCCTCATGCTGCTGCTTCTTAAAAAAAAAAAAAAAAAAAAAAGAATCCCGCTGGAGCATTTAGCCATTTAATTCTCTCACTCTGGTCCTTTTCCAAAACCTAGCATGCTGCCTTCTTGGCTACTGCCTATGCATTCTAACTAAAATGGAGTCTCAATGACAGATTTGGAATGTGACACATAGACCTTAAGTTAGACTCCATACTGAATTTAACACAGATGAAAACAAGGCTGTGTGGGATAGACCTATGATCCTTATGACATGCACTGAATAAAGACCCAAGATCATGTCATTTTCACAACTTTCAAAACTTTCATGGAATTATTGTCCACTTTTTTCAGAAAGACTTTTCGTCAGCTGAACAATCGTTATGTTGTTAAACAACAGTACAATCCATTGAACGCACTGTACTTCTATCCCTCACAGCCTCGTTTTTATTCCTGACAATAATTAAATATACCGCTACCATGACTATGGTGAAATTATTTTTGAAATAATTTTTATCAATATGTTCCAGTGCAAAATTATGATGATCAACATTTCTTGGATTTTCACACAAGTTCGCAAAATGCATTATGAGACTGCATTTTATACAAAAGACATATGCTGCCCTAGAATTTGCCCAAAAAAGGTATATTAAGAGATAGTTGCTTATTTTTTGGAGTAGCCTTCATGTCAAGAGTGTGCCTATGATGCTGTCTACAGAGGCAGCTCACTAGTTTTTGAACCAGAGCCTTGGTGTCTTCTCTGCTCCCTGGTTGTGCTAAGCAGAAAACAGTCACACTCCAGTGCCCCGTGTTGAGTGGCAGCTCAGTCAGGCGGCTCAGCAGAGTTTTCCCGCTGGACCTCTAGTAGCATGTCCAAATCTCACTCTATCTGCAGCCAAACGGCCATCACAGCAAAACAACCACAAACTCAGCAAATCAAGCTGAATATCTGACAGGCAGTCAGTCTCTCCTGTTCTTTTCATTCGCTTAATACTCTTCTAAATTCATTGCTCTGTTTCTTACCCCCACTTTATCTGTACTCAAATCAATTACACGATAAAGTTGCCAAGTTTGATGATGTTCCTTATTTCCTTGGCACACTTAAAATGGAAGAACTATGCTAGAACCAGGGCAGAAAGTGTCATTGCGGCATTTTCTGGATGACTTAAAGCCCCAGTGAAACATGTAGCGTGTGTTTAATACAGCTGACTGTTCAGCCCCTTCTAATGAAGAGCGAAGGTCTCAAGAGCCCCACCAAAGAGAGAAGACCTGAAACATCCTGCTGCGCTGCAGTGCTGTGCCTCATTTGATCAAACAATGTAAAATTTCTAATTAACACCGTAGAATACATACATAAACTCATACATTCACAGCAATCTACATCAACACTAGAGGTTCAAGGTTCGGCTGCTTAGTTATAGCTACAGCATGTTAATCAATTGAGAGTCATTCACTCTGCATGGATGAATGTGGTTCGAGGTACTTATAAATGTACTTGGAAGAAGCGTCCGTTCCCATGAATCGAAGATGGCAGAACCCAGGTTGCTTTACTTCAAAAGCTGTATGTGCCAGCCAAGCAACTGCCATTGAAATAAATGGGAATGGCTAAACGAATAACTCAACAATTGTTTCTTTAGTTTCTAAGGAATTTTAAGAGAAATAAGTTGATACTTGAATATAACTGAGAATGCATTTATGACAGAGCAAACTCTGAACAATACAATTTTCCTCTGGGCTATTTTCTTTGATGCTTTTATATATCATCAATATATACTGCAAGCAACATTTTTAAAATAATGATATTCAATTCCTAAACACAGGAGTATGTCTGGTAGCTGAGGTCTATATAGGGAAATACAGCTTTTGTTCTAAATGGTCGTTTTCTACTCAAATTTCTTTCTTAATGTTGATGTAATACAGACTCAGACAGCGATGAATCTACATCAGATGGAAAGTCATAAATATGCAGATGTGCCTCTCTCATTTTGCATAGAGCAGAAGACTGACAGATGATAGGAGTCAGGGTGATGCTCTCTGCTCTTCTGGCATATGCTACCATGAAAGCCCACTGCCAGACATCTTAAGGTCAATCTCAATGTTGAGAAGCTGCTTGATTTGAGTTTATTCAAGAATATGTAAATTAGAAAAGAGCTGGTGTCCCTTCCTCTCTCCAGTGTAACTGTAGAGAGTAACAGCTCATTAAGATGCCTTTTACTTCTCAAAGGTGACACTGATGAGGCAGTATATTTTATTCATATGCAGATGACACAAGAAACTGTTTGGTTTAAGTCAGATTCAATTGTTATCAATGAACCTCCTCGAGGAATGAATATGACAGCATGGCCACAGTCATTAATGGCGGTCTGAAACGAGATTCTGGAATCTCAGCTTCATTAAGAGCCTGTGATCCCTCATGTAAAAATAAGGATTCGAGGAAGGAATTTGACCAAAAAAAGGTTACATTTGATATGTGATATTTTCCCAGTGATGACACAACTAAAAGTAAAGGTTTATGTTCCGAAGAGGCTTTTTAAAGATACACTACATGATCAAAAGTACATATACACACATATATAATATACACAATAATATATATATTTAATATCCAGACTTATATATAGCTCTGGGATCTAATTTAAAAACACGTGTCAAATTCTTCAAAATAATAATATCAAATTATCTGACAATTTAAGAGATTTGATGCTCATCATGTATTTAAGGCATTTAATGATTACAATACTACACAACTTTTTATTACATTATTATTTATATTTGTTTTATATTAATAGATAATAGAGCACAAAGCATTTTAGTAAAAATGAACACATGGTGCAAAACAGTGCTCTGGATTTGAGATTCCAGAATCTATCATCTCGTCAGAAAGCACAACACAGTCTGTTCACAAAGCATGCGTGTAATCTTATTACAGCTTGACACTGTAGCGCTACAGCATGCTTAGTTTGGTTTATGACACAAACATAGTTTTATCGTATTGTGAGAGTACAGATCGGGGGCTGGTTAGAGCTTAACTCTGTATTCTGGCGTTTTGTTAAATATTAAGCTACTGTGCAGTGTCAGTGTGGAGGACAACTGTAAGTGTCCATTTTTTAATCATTTACACTGTGCATTTACATAAGATATTAACAATAGAGTGAATACATAACATTATTCATGAGATGAGGTTTCCATTTGGCATAAAAATAAATGCACTCCATGTCCTACTAAAGATTAAATGGCATTTTAAGAAAAAATACTGAAGTTTTAAGTCATTTGTGGACACAGTGTTAGTGTAGCAGAATAGAGAGGATATAAAGAGAGAAAGGCAAGATCAAGGCCAGAGAGACTTCAGAGAGCCTTCATTATGCATATGTCTCAGACGGTTGGACTATTGTGACAGTTAGAACCTGTAGTTCACTAAAGCTGTGACTCAGCTCAAACACAACGACATCTAAACAGACACATGCCTACAGAGCATTTCAGCCTGAAAAACATTATCCTTTCGCATCATTTCACTGTCCTTCAGGTTTTATGGGTTACAAACCATGCAGATAAGTGGAATGGAAACATTCAAGTTTAATACAAAAGTCTCAGACACTTGGACATAACAGCACTTTGACAGAACACAGACAAATACACATGGGTGATTTTTCAATTATGAGCACTTTTGACTACTTGAAATACTTTGACTACTTGACTACTTTGTGAAAAAAGGGAATTGTCATCTAAAAAGCTTGGTGTGACAGTAATGACAGGAGTATTGATTCTGTGTTACAAAAAATTGCAAATTGTACACAATAATACCAAATCAGTTAATGTGATAATGATCTGAGAAGTCAGGAGAATCTCACCACAAAGCAGTAATGGTGTATAACAGGTTAAAAGTTAGAACTGTTAGGTAGTAAAACAGCACCAACTCCCCTTTATAACAATTGAGGATGGAGTTATGCTGTTTACAGCACTATCAATAACTGTTTAACTTCACTCACAATCACAACCCATCCATTAGTGCTCACTCCTACAAGTGACGACTACCTTAACGGCTAAATCAATTTTAGAAAATAACACATAAAAATAGTCTGAGGGCGGTAAAATGACGTGACGTGATGGAAGACTCTTCATCTCAACTGAAAATATGATTTTAAAAGTTCAAAGAAGCATTTTCTTATTTTTAACACTTCTTCTAAGTGTATTATAGTACAGGGAAGTTTAAATGTCTAGCTATGGGGCACGGCTGAATTAGAGCGTTTCTGGCTAAATTAACCTGTAAATATTCTTGAATATTAGGAAAAAGCAATTAAAGATACACATAAAATAATGAAACTATCATAAACTACTCTTTAAAACTACAATGATTGTTTTTCTTTTCTTTTCACATCATTTTACTGCGCTCTTACTGATTTTACTGCCCCCCCACCCCACCCCACCCCCCAACTGAGCCTGGTTTCTCCCAAGGTTTTTTTTCTCCATTTCTGTCACAGATGGAATATTGTACACTTGATTCCAAAGACACCATTTGAAGAGAATTGAACTGAGCTGGATGACGATGTAAGTAAATCAACGATGAACTGACCTTAACTGAAAAATTGACTGTTTACTATTCTCTTCTTTTTAGAGCTGCTCTACAGCAAAATTATTTGCATTATTGACACACTATTTTCCTGTTTAACACTGTAAAGCTGCTTTGACACAATCTGTATTGTATAAAGCGCTATATAAAAGTGACTTGACACGTCATGATGAAACATAAGAAGCAACGAATTCAACCCAGGCTCATTGGAAATTCGTTACTGTGGCTTTAATTTTCTGCAAAACCCTGCAGACAGAACACAGTGGGTATTTTGCTGCATTTTTTAGATGATACGTCCACAAAAGGTGTTTGTTGGTGTTTTACTGCCACTAGTGTCTATTTCACCTGGAAACTGTAGTGAAATGTATGTATGTAGTTTTGCAGAAATGTACTAGGAAGAGTCAAATATTTCCAATAAGCCTATTCATTGGTTCTATCCATCGGTTGTTGGTTGGATTTTAAGACGTCAGTGTTACAGTCAAAATGAATATGAGGTGTGGTCTGTTGTAGAATGGTATGGTTTATGACATACGTTGCTTGTTTTCACTGGAAGATTGAATTATAATATTGTGTTATATACATGAACAAATTGTGAATTTTCATGACAACTTTAAAATCATCTTGGGGGACGAAACATCTCACATGAGGTGGATTATTTTCCCATACACCAGCTCTCTCACAGGTTTAATTAAAAAATACGAACCTCATACAGACAACACTTCCCTTGAGATGATTCAAACAGCATGCTTTCCACCCCCACATTATTCAACAATACAACAGTCTATAACAACCTGCAGTGTGCTTCCACTGAAAATCTGGCTTACCTTTTACCAAGAGATTCATTAAATAATATCATATGCAGTAGGGGTGGGCGATATACTGGTAGACATGATTAACCGGTAGAAATTTGTCAAATTCGGTAGAGATTTTCGACAATTGTCTCTATCGCAGTTACATGTTTACGCGACACTGCTGTGCTACGTGGTCAAGAAAAACAAGTGATTTTAAGCATTTGAAATGCAATCGGTTGTGAAAGAGAACTCATTTCGCTATATGCGTGCGCTGTTAGAGAGGCGCGCACTTGGAGATGGTGCTCATTGGATGCGGGAGTATTGAACTGAGCTATTTTTGTCGCTTTATAGGCGTTGAGTGGTTAAATACACACACTTGTATGTGTCAAAATGCCAGTATTTGCAAGTATTCCCATAAACACAGTAATTTAGGTCTTAAGTGAAAACAAACAGCTGAGAAAGAAAACACACATGTAACAGTACATTGGATCCGGGCAGCTCTTAAAGTGACAGCAGTCTAATATTCCTGCTGTCTGTCATTCATGTTAATCAAACAACAAAAGAGAGAAAATCTCTCACTGCTCTTGACTAAATCACCATTGTAATAAGAAGAAATATATTTAATTTACACAGCGAAAAATATGCAGTGTTTTTATACATTTGATTACTTTATACAATGTAGCATTTCTTATTTATTTGTTCTACTGCAGTTTTTTTGTCCTATTGCTTGTAATTAGTTTCTTATTTAATTGCTGACTGTTTTCTTGTCTTCATTGAACTTGAGTTTTTGTTTGTTTGTTTTTTTAATTAAGGCTAGTATTAGTTTTTTTGTGATATTGACACTGGTGACAATAATTATGAAATTTCAAAGGATATCAAAAATGTTGACATCACAAAGACCTTATTTGAAGCAAAAATAACTATACTGTGATACATATAATGTTACCGTGAAATAAAATTACTCGTATCGTTATATAAGATTTTGGTCATATCGCCCACCCTTAATATGCAGTGTAAAATCAGTTCCTATGGTGTCATATGAAACTGACCATACACGTATATTCATCTCTGTTGCTAATTCAGGTGAGATTGGAGGTGAATATAGGAAGAATAATCAAATTTCGCAAATGTGTTTCTGTGATTGATTAACCACACAATCCTGTCGAACGTTTACAATCAATTTGGAAGAATTGTCTTCACAAATGAAAGACTGAACTCGACCCATTATGTTCTCTGAAGACTGTGCGCAATGGCTCTTTAATGCTGCACAATAAGGAGAGGGACACTTTGAGTTCTCTGAGTGACAGAATGACGTCAAGCGGCCCGCCAGCTGCCTACCTGATACGTGTTGTCAAAGCTGTCGTACATGAAGCGTGTGATCAGGGAAGTCTTCCCCACTGTAAGAGAACAAAGAGAAGAGAAACATTAAAATAGAAGCCTTTTGAAAGCAGACGGCGATTGAGGAAGCCAGTGATGCCTGCCTAGGCTTACTGGATTGATTTGCAAGCTGTGGGCTGCCAACTGCGCAAATTGAAACCTCTGCCAAGAGATCTAATCATTCAATAGGAGACTAACCAGAAGGTCGTCAGTGACGTTATGGATCCGTTGAAAATTATTGCATTAGGACTATAGTTTTTAAATTAAATGTCCAAAAGGGAGTTCTTGCAGTGATGCCATAGAAAGATCCATGTTTGGTTGCCAAACAAACCTTTTCAGTGAACAGTTCCTAATTTTTTTTTCATAGTGTGAAAAATATTTTCAAAATTTAAGAACCTTTTTTCACTATAAACAACCTTTTGTGTGATAAAAAGGTTCCATGGATGTTAAAGGCTTTTTATAGAACCACAGGTGCCAATGAACTATCTCAGATTTAAAGCTCAAAAATGATTTCTTGTATGGTAAGAATAGACTCAATTTGTCATCAGCTGTCATATGAGACACAGAAATTGCTACATCTTCCAGAGCAGCACATAACAGTGTTTTATTTTCACATCTATATTTCATGAATGGTAATATCCTCATGCTTTTTTTTTGAAGCTCCTTCGTGAGAGCAATAAAAAAGGTATTAAAAAGGTAGATTATTTAGATTTTACTTCTTTTGAGGCAGGTTTATTAAATCTAGGGCAGAAAACAGTTTAAAATATCCCAGTAACAGCATCACAGAACCTAAACTCAGATACGAGACTGCAGTAAAAACATCAGCACAACTTCATCTGCCCTGCTAACCTGAGATTCCCCTGAGGAAAAAAAACCCTAAGAAAATATACCTGTCTAGATAAATGGATGCATTTACCCACACCCACACAGAAAATAACTCTGAGCTACAGATCAAATAAAGGAGAGCAGGATTTTTCATGGCTGAGAAGTCTTCGCAGCGAGTTGACTGGAGGCTGCAGGTCACAAGTCATTTAAATGCTAATTTTCCCTAAGACACTGATCTGTCTCCGTTTAAAAGCGAGGAGGATCTAAATTAATGGGGCTCATAAGGCTTTATCTAATGCTTTTGAGTAAATACTGAATTATGGTTTGGACTATGCCCCTTTCCCTCCCCATCTAACGAACCGTGATTATTGAGAGAGCAGACGAAGCTGCTGGATGGAAGACGTTTGTGCTCGTTGGGATTGCTAGAGGAGAGATAGCCAGTCCTCCCTGCTATAGCTGACGCTAAGAGGCAGACGCTAACATACATAAATCATCAGCTCCTACTGCATCAAGACCAGTGGGAATAGAACACTTACATTTGCTTTGCTAAAGCAGCAAATTTAGGTTGAAAAAATGGTCATTGGATTTATTTTTAAATCCTATTTTCTCTAGGAAATACTGTACAACAGTTTGGGGTCAGTAAGATTTTTAATGTTTCTTAAAGAAGCCTTACCAAGGCTAAGGTTATATGATTAAATCTAAAGTAAAAACACTAACATTGTGAAATATTATTACAATTTAAAATAACTGTTTTCTGGTTAATATATTATAAAAGGTAAATTATTCCTGTCCAGTTTTCATCAGCCATTATTCCAGTGTTCAGTGTCACAAGATCCTTCAGAAATCATTCTAATATGCTAATTTGATGCTCAAGAAACATTTACTATATCATCCATGTTGAAAACAGTTGCTCTGCTTAGTATTTTTTTGGTGGAAACCATGATTTCCACTTGAACTTGAACTTTTTTCAGGATTCTTTGATTTATAAAAAGATCAAAAGAACTGCATTTATCTGAAGTCTTTTAATCAACTGAATCCTTGCCGAAGAAGTATTAATTTCTTAAAAGAAAAAAACTGACCCTAAACTTTTTTAAAAGAAGTGTATAGTTTGAAGCCTAAACAGTGATTTAAGTAAACAGATAATCATTCCAGTTAACAGCAAACAATCCTGTCCTTTCTATATTCTGTCTCTTCAGAATCCACCGAACGGAATGCTCAAACTCTGTTCCTAATGGATAGAGTGGTAGGCGTCTAATTTTAGTCCTGTTAAATATTTAATATCATGTCATTTAGCAGTAGAGGGCATCCAACATTTTTCAGTTAATCACCTATTCCAGACAGCAGTGCAATAGCTGGACATAGGGTTTAGCGCTTAGACTTTACTGTGATAGACTGGATTTGGTGCTTTGACTCCACTAAGATCGGCCATTAGAGGCACAATCAGATAATGGATACAGGATAAGGAAACGGGAAGGAAGAGACTAAAGTAACTTAAGTATGTTGAAAAATGGGTAAGCTGGCAGTTTAATGGGAGAAGCTGTAGATAGATTAGAAATAGAATTTTGCCTTGTGTCTTTAAACCACATACATACCACTAACGGTACATTACACAAAGTGTTCAATGCTGCACAGAGAAGGCATACATGCATTTACATGGAAATTACACTGCCATTCAAACATTTGATAGAATTTGATAAAATCATTTTTATTTCTGAATGAACTATTTCTTTAAATTTTGTTGAGAAGACTATAACAGACTATTAAATGGCAGGACAACCTACTCATGACAATGTGCCACAAAAGGTCAATGTGTTTAATGAACTGTATATTATTTCCTGGGCAATAGCAGCGGAAATAACACTTCAATAGCATTTTTTAGCTAACACAATATTGTATATGCTTGTATCAAAATTGACTTTCATAAATAAGCCCACACTGAGAAATATTCATCATCTCAGCTTCTTCTAAATCCAAATCTTATTAAAGAACTATGCTGATAAAACATGAACGCAACCGACAGAAGAGGCTTCTGGTACAGAGATTCCAGTCTTTGATATCTCTTTAATGCACACTCGAGGCGCTGCCTGATAAATGTTAGCAGACACACCAAGAACTCCTAGAATTGAATTTAAAACAGCTTTATTTCATCACTATTATATATTCATGACAAATCCACTCATGTATGCTGATAAAAACCCTCAGTACTAATGTTGTGAAACCACATTTCTAGAGAGAAACAGTCTGAACTATGTAAAATGCCATAGACAATCTATCAGCAATATCAATTATGAAAGCTTATGCTTATCAGTCTGGCTAATGAACTTTATTTTAGACACTTTTTTGTATCTTATCATGCAGGAATGATTTACCAGTAATTAGTGCTTCAGATAATTAGTATGCATTATTTAGCAGCATCTTAGCATGGTTGAAAATACAGGGGCCCTATGAAATCTTTTTTTTTTTTTTTCCAAATTCTGTTTTTTTTTTCAAGATTCTGTTTTAATGGTTTATTTAAATTTTTATCTTAAAAATATATATTTTTTTAATTTTAATTTTTTAAAATCTTACTATATAATGGTAATATATTCATGTTAAACCAAATTTTTATTTTGGTGTCATAGTGAAGATGTTTGAACTTCTCTGTCACATTTTATTTTAAACTCCAATTCTTGCTATTAACAAACCATTAACTAAGACTTTTGCCTCAATAAACTTCTAACTTGCTGCTTATTAATAGTTAGTAAGGTAGTTGCTAAATTTAGGTATTGAGTAGGATTAGGGATGTAGAATAAGGTCATGTAGAATAAATGTTTTATAAGTACTAATAAACAGCCAATATGTTAATAATAGGCATGATAATAAGCAACTAGTTAATAGTGAGAATTGGTCCCTACACTAAAGTGTTACCAACTTCTCTGTATGTATGTAACAATAGTTTATCAGATTTAATTGTAAAAAATCTCATGAGCTCAACCCGTGAATATTATGCACACTTAAGTATGTGTAGCAGACAAAGCTGTTCTTCTAATTCAGATGCACACAGAACATGCAGAGTCCATATTTCTTTTGCAGTTTAATAATCACAGACCCTATTCTGTACCAGGATTTAAATTTGATTAATTGTAGAGCCCTACTTTGATATATTTGCCAAATTCCATGACATTCTGCATTACACAGTGAATTCTATTTTTATGACTGCATTCCATGATTCCATCCATGTTCCATCTGTTTACATCATCACACTTCAGTAATGTAATGAAATCAAACCACATAGTGACAAAGGACATGAGAAGTGCAGCAGAAAGCAAACAAACAGCAAAAAAAGTTGCTGATGTATCTATAATGACACCTGCTCATCTCTCCTATTGCATCTCTGTCTGTCAGGTGCATGCTGTTCTTTCATCCCAGGAAAGCTCATGTTTTGCTGCAAATTCTCTGAATCATCAATCTCAGCACAGGCTGAAGGGACATAAAAACACATGGAGAACAATTAGAGAACCATTAGCCAGAGAGGCTGTTCAGTCTAGTTAACAGCACAGGGTACGAGGCTTTAAAAGAGAATGGAGGAGTACAGAGTTAACATGTCAACATGTCTCTTTCTGTGTGCTCATCTTTCTACTGATACCCACAAACTTGAATTTTCTGACATTGGTTGCTTCCATGCCTGCTCTGAGCCATTTAAAGAACAGTTTATTAAAATTTTGTCATCATTTACTCGCCCTCATGTTGTGCCAAACCTGCATAACTTTCTTCTGTGGTTGAGTAAAATGGCAGAATTTTCATTTTTGGGTGAACTATCCCAAAAGTCTGTCTAAATCCCTCTTCCCAATCCATTTTACTTCTGTAATGTGACATGTTTAGTGAAGTGAAATAGCATATTTAATGAGAAAAAAATTACAACAGAGCTTTTGTCTATGAGGATATATAATGGAGCTACTGTATATTGCTAAAATATATGTTGCTTGGAAAAAAAATGTGTTCTACCATCTAACAGCAGGGGCCAAGGGGTCATGTTAACCAGTCAAACCCTAGCCCGTTGGTTGCTTGTAACAGTCCTAAAGAGTGACAGCACCATCAGTGTTGCAAGTCTTGCCGGAAAGGAATCTGTGGCACAGCTCTCATTTAATTTCTCAGATTCTGCATGTTTGTTTTTAATGAATGTCTGGAGAAACAGGGCTTTCAGCACATTTGTGCCTCATGAATCAAATGGAAAATATTCCATGTATGTTCATGTACAGATAGGAAGATACATAATTCATAGGTTATATATAAGGGAGACCAGGGATGGTTGTAATACTTCTTGCAGTGTCTTCTGCAGCTCAGTGATTTTATTCATGATTTATCACAAACGTTGATGCAATTTTCTGATACAAGTCACTCATGGTGGGTTTAAGCAAAATCTTATATAACACAATATGAGTAATTTTCATGATTTACAGTATATAAAGTTATATAATGATATATATCACAGGGCTGGGCGATACAACGATAACAATAATTATCGCCATATAATTTTCCTCGATACAACATCAACAGTTTGATAAATGTTCAATATAAATGTGCATTTTTTGGAGACAAAAAATGTAATATTAATATTGCAGCCTGCACTGCAAATTAATTTCTTTGATTTTTATTTTGTTAAAAAATTATTGGAAAAGTGTAAAAAAAAATAAAAAATGTGCAAGTGTTTGTCATGTTCTGTCCATAAAGAGTAGTTTAAAAACAATTAATAGTCTGGTTTCTAAAACTTTCACTTAGGAGCAAAAATCGTACTCGGTTACTTTCGTAACCTCGGTTCCCTGAGATATGGGAACGAGTACTGCGTCGTAAGACGCTGTATGGGAAAAACTCTTTTTTCCTCTTCCACTGAAGCCTTTTCAATCACGCAGTGAAACTGCACGTCCATTGGTTCGTGCAGTGCTATAAAATCGAACCAATGGCTCGGTGGCGGTGCTGAGCGAGCCTATGGCTATGCAGCCTGCCATAGCCCGCCAAAACGGGCGGGGCCTCTGGCTATATAAGCGGCCGCTTCGCCGCCGCATCTCAGATTTCTTCGAATGAAGCGACTAAGCCGTGCAGCTCATAGCACGGCCAGGAACGCAGTACTCGTTCCATATCTCAGGGAACCGAGGTTACGATAGTAACCGAGTACGTTCCCTTTCGATATTTCACTCGTACTGCGTCTGTAAGACGCTTGTATGGGAACCAGTACAATCACGCCGTGCTATGACGGGGAACGACTCAAAACCATAACTCACGTGGGAGTAAGACCCAGGGGAGTTAATAAGTACACCAAGCACAGGCTGAGCCATCAGGGTCATCCGTGGCCTGGGTGTCGTCCCGTATAGTTGATACCTGGTGTCCATATAATATGGACCGTCCAAGTGAAGGAGGGACTTGAACAATGTTGGTCAAGTGAACCCATAAGACTGTTTAGCTAGCCGGAGGCGGCGAACTAAGCAGAAAGGACTCTGGCCTGCAAGGCAGGGACGTCCAGGTTGTAAAACCTTACAAATGTGGACGGCGAGGACCAGCCGGCCGCCTCACAAATTTCCGAAATGGACACCCCGCTGGACCATGCCCAGGAGGAGGCAATGCCTCTGGTGGAATGGGCTCTGACTCCAATGGGGCACTGCAAGCCCAAGGAGGAGTGTGCTAGGGTGACAGTATCCACTAACCACCTGGAAAATTCTTTGCTTCATAACAGGGCGACCTTTAGCGCGGTTACCGAAGCTGACAAGAGATTGTTCTGATCTCCTGTATGAGGCAGAATGTTCGATGTATACCCTCAGGGCCCTGACGGGGCAGAGCAGGGACAATTCGTGGTCACCCGTTGAAGGGGAAAACGCGAAAAAGGCTATGACCTGGGCTCTGAACGGAGTGGAGAGCACCTTAGGTACATAACCCAGCCTTGGTTTCAGGACGAACTTGGAGTGGTTAGGCCCGAATTCCAGGCAAGCAGGGTTGATGGAAAGGGCCTGTAGGTCTCCTACTCGCTTAACCGACGCCAGCGCTAACAGCAGGGCAGTTTTAAACGAGAGTGATCTGAGGCTCGCGGATTGCAATGGTTCAAACGGGGGGCCCTTCAAGGCCCTTAGTACGGTTGGTAAGTCCCAAGGTAGAACTGTACAAGGACGCGGGGGGTTAATTCTCCTGGCGCCTTGTATAAACTGGACCACCGCACTATTCCTGCCCACCGATCGGCCAGCAATAGGGGCATGAAAAGCCGCCATGGCTGCCGTGTAAACTTTGATGGTGGATGAGGAACGCTGTTTATCCATCATCTCCTGCAGGAACGAAAGAACAACTGATACATCAGAGGTAACTGGATCTAAGTCGCGGTCTTGGCACCAAGCCGAGAAAATAGACCATTTCAGAGCATAGAGGCGTCTGGTAGACGGGGCTCTAGCTTCTGACATAGTGTTTAAGACACGCTCTGGGAGGTTGAAAGGCTCCCGTTGAGCGGCCACACATGCAGGGCCCATAACTCGGGCCGTGGATGTCACAGCGTGCCGATCGCTTGAGAGAGGTGGTCCCATCTCAAGGGAATGGGCCACGGGACTGCCTCGAGCAGCTGGAATAACTCCGATACCCACGGTTGGTTCCTCCAGAGGGGGGCTATTAGAAGAAGCCTGTGCTGACTCGTCTGAGTACCTGCGGTAGCAGAGCGATTGGAGGGAACGCATAGAGCGGGAGGCTAGGCCTCTCGTGGGCCAGAGCATCCGTGCTCCTTGTGAAATAAATTGGGCAATGAGAGTTGTCTTCGGAGGCAAAGAGGTCTACTCGAGCTCTGCCAAAGACTTCCCAGATTCTCTGAACCGCGAGCGGGTGGAGCGTCCATTCTTCTGAGGAGACGTTGTTCCTTGACAACATGTCTGCTCCTT
The DNA here is from genome assembly GCA_021397915.2 of Tor tambroides. Classification (NCBI taxonomy): domain Eukaryota; kingdom Metazoa; phylum Chordata; class Actinopteri; order Cypriniformes; family Cyprinidae; genus Tor; species Tor tambroides. Next base: position 16,170 of record JAFVLL020038069.1, read on the forward strand.
GGTTCATTTTGCCCGGCACATGCGTCGCCTTCAGTGAGCGCAGATTGGTCTGAGCCCAAACAAGAAGGCCTTTCGCCAGCGTGCAGAGGCGCTTCGAGACGAGGCCGCCCTGGTGATTTATGTATGACACCACGGACCTGCTGTCTGAGCGTATTAGCACATGGTGTCCCCTTATGTCCAGCAGGAAGAAATGACAGGCACGGCACACTGCTAGCATCTCTAGGCAGTTGATGTGCAGACCCGACTCCTCTTCGGACCAAAGACCGAAGGTCGGTTTGCCCTCGCACAGTGCTCCCCAACCTTTGTTGGAAGCGTCTGTCGTGACAACCTTCCTTCTGTGCGCCGTGTCTAAGATCGCACACCTGCTTCAGCCAGAGGTCCTTCCAACGGGTCAGGGCTGATACACAGGCCCGATTCACCGTGATGCGATGGCGACCGTGACGCCAAACCACAGATGGAACCCTCTGCTTCAGCCAGTACTGGATGGGCCGCACGTGAAGCACTGAAGTACTGGCAGAGCTGCTGCCATAAGGCCCAGCATTTTCTGGAAAGCCTTGAGTGGGTGGACGGTCCCTTCCTTGAAGGAGGCCGCACGGCGCTGAATAGTCATGGCTCATTCCGCTGAGACAGCTGCTGTCATCTGCACTGAGTCGATAACTGTCCCCAGGAACGACACTCGCTGGCTGGGTGACAGTATGCTCTTGGCAAAGTTGACCTTAAGCCCCAGGCAATCTAAGTGGCTGAGGATGAGGGTCTGGTGCAATATTGATACTGCCTCTGACTGGGCCAGAATGAGCCAGTCGTGGAGGTAGTTGAGAATGCGGATTCCCATCTGTCGCAGAGGGGAGAGAGCCACATCCATGCATCCCGTAAAAGTGCGGGGAGCCAGGGACAGCCCAAACGGGCGGAGCTTGTATTGATATGCCACCCCTTCGAATGCGATTCTCAAGAATCGTCTGTGATGGGGGGCTACCTGGATGTGAAAGTATGTGTCTTTCAGATCCAGTGACATGAACCAGTCCCCTGGGCATATTTGTGAGAGGATCTGTTTCAATGTGATCATCCTGAACGACCTTTTTACCAGGGCATGATTCAGGAGTCTGAGATCTAGAATAGGTTGCAGGCCTCCATCTTTTTTGGGGACGAGAAAGTAGCGGCTGTAGAAGCCTGACTCGCCCTGGGCTGGAGGAACAATTTCCATGGCTCCCTTTACCAGCAAATTCATCACCTCTGCACGCAGGACTTGAGCTTCCTTTCTGCGCACTGTGGTGCCGACCACACCGCGGAAGCACGGTGGTCTTTAAGCGGGTTGCAGTGAATAACCTCGTCTTATCATAGCTATTATCCACTCTGACACACCGGGGATGGCCTGCCAGGCCTCGGCCCATGTGGCAAGAAGTTGAATAGGCTCTAAAGACTGGCCGCATAAGGGCAGAATGCTTATGGTAGGCAGAAGAGGATATTTGCTCTCTTTTTGAAAATGTTTGTGTTTTATTTTCTCCGCTATCACAGTGGTCGGACGCCCGGGTGCTAGAGTGTGCCTGTGGGGAACCAATAACACACTTCCCTCTGTACCCAGTGCTGAGCGGGGTGACAAGAGGCACATTAGAGGCTGTTTGCGGGGTGGTCCGGCGGTAGCGAGACTCGGGCCCTCCTCTGCTTCTGCCTGGTTGCTCCAGAGGACTTCTGAGGCGTCACGAACCAGGGCAATCTTGGGCCGGGTCCTTGGCGCTCGGGAAGGTGTAACGCCGCCGAACGGGAACGCCCTCTCTCTCCGCCGAACTCAGGGGCCGATCGTGAAAGTGCTGACGTTGACTGATGGCCATTGTCGCGCAGGCCAGCTTCACTGGGGCAGCAGAACTGGCGTTTGGGAGTGAAGTGTCGCACGCCGGAGACGACTGAGCCCTCCAGAAGCGTTCAGCAAAGCCTCCACAGCTGGCCCAAACAGGCTGCTTGGACGAGACCGGAGCGTCGGAGGGAAGGGAACCTATCCGCCTCTTTCATCTCCGCGGTTAACGCTCAGCCAAAGGTATGCCCAACACTACCAGGCTGGACATCGACGCCCAAATGGCCTGGGCGGCCTTGGTGCATGCGTAGGGCCAGTCCGCCGCGCTTCTCAGGTCTCCTGAGCAGCAGCTTCAAAGACCGCTTCTCACTGGCGAGCATCTTGGCCTGAAAGACCTGGAGCACAGCCATGGAGTGTAGCACCAGCCAGCCAGCCAAATGAGTAGGCATCACCAAAGCATGTGACTCTGCACGGCTTAGACGGATGACTCGCCCTCGCCTTCCATCCGGTGAGGGCGGAGGAAGCAGAAGGACGGATGCGAGATGAGTAGGGGGAGTGCCACGATTTAGTGAGCTCGTCGTGGACTTCGGGAAAGAAGGGACCAGCATGAAGGGGGCTTGCTGGCGCCCCGGCAGAACCACTCGTCCAGCCTGCTGCGAGATGGCTCCTGAGGCGGAGACCACTCGAGCCCGACCTCACCGATGCCTTGACATCACACGGACGGCTCGTCCGCTCTCGAGGTCTGGCGCTGCATGAAGAGGATCGGCGGCAGAGGGCGGGGTCACGTCACCGATCCCGATAACTCTCTGTCCGAAGCCGCTGCAGAAGGTTGTCACCATGTCGTCGTCACTCGCACCAAACGATCATGTCGCCCGCAGCTGCAGCAGAGGACGCTGATCAGGTTGGGTGAAGAGGACCGGCGACCCTCTCTGCGGTGATGGCGTAGGCACGCGGGCATTGAGCCGACGAGCTCGCCGTCTCCAGCCGCCAAACTCTTCACCGCTGTCTTTTCCTTACAGGTCCCTGGGAGGACAAAAGACTGAGAGCGCTGAAGGAGTCGCTGAAAAGAAAGCTATCCGCAGCCGCAGAGAGGCTCACCCTTCAGAGGAGCACTAGCTTCCTTCTGGGCTGGAGCGCAGCATCAGCGTAGGATTTCCAAGCATGACGCACTCAGTGTGACTGTACATCAGCGTGCAGGGGAACCCCGCACGTCCCACAGCACGTGCATTTGAAACAACGCCGCAGAATTTTGCTCTTGTGAGGCTCTTTAGATCATCGGGCCATGATGGCGGCAGGGATAGACTGGGAGGCCAAAGGCTGCGCGCTGCAAGAGGTCCAATCCGGCTGCTGAGGCGTTTCAACGGTGAATCTCGGCGCTTGGGCGAAGAGTCAGCGAGGAAGAATCTTCGCGTCAAGAGAAGAAATCTGAGATGTGGCGGCGAAGCGTCGCTATATAGCCAGAGGCCCGCCCATTCTGGCGGGCTTTGGCGGCTGCACAGCCATAGGCTTGCTCATCGCCGCCGCCGAGCCATTGGTTCGATTTTATAGCACTGCACGAACCAATGGACGTGCAGTTTCACTGCGTGATTGAAAAGGCTTCAGTGGAAGAGGAAAAAAGAGTTTTTCCCATACAGCGTCTTACAACGCAGTACGAGTGAGAATATCGACAGGGAACTGCCTTTAAACTTGAAAGAAATAAAGATTTGAAATTTATCTTGATAATTAATTGATATCGACTGACATGAAAAAAATGATCATGATTATCGTTATAATTTTTTTGGCCATATCGCCCTGCCCCAGTATTACAACAGATACTTTTGCTGAAAATAAGGTAGATACAATACCAGCATTTTAAATACCACTGAAATTTAACAGTTCACAAAACCAATTTCAGTATCACAGCAAAAACTAATACTAGCCTGACTAAAATAAATATATTGTTCCCAAGCTTACTAAAGTCAAGTAAATAGGAAAACCCTTCGGAACTTGCACAGGGACATTTTCAGGAAATTCAAAAATTAGGTCGAATGTCATTTTTTGTCAAATTTGGGTTTTCATTAAATTATTATTCTATAACATCTTGTCTATCATCTCTGAAAATATCTTGCCAAAATTCACTTGTTTAGTGCAGAAAAATAGCGATTTATTGTGGCAAGCAGAAAAGACTGTCTTCCTCTATGTTAACACGTGCTGCGGAGGTGCTTTCCCTTAACACTACAAAGGGAGTTCACCTATCAAAAATAAACCATGTAACATATATAATAAAGGTGTATCAATGCACATTTTCTGCCAGTCCTGTGTGAACTATGGCATGCGAAGTTCGGGGTAAAATTAGCTAGTCTGCTTGTGTAATGAAGCAGTATAGCGCTCTTCACAGAACTCTCATTCTTAAAGGGACCAGCACCACTTTTCATTTTAACGCTATGAATTACTTTCATTTTGTTCAAACAGTGACAGCATAAAATAAAACTACAAGTTTAGAACACAAAACTACAAATTACAGTTCTGAACTGTGTCTAGTTATGTATTATTACAGCGACTAAAATAAGTCTTTTACCACAGTAAAGTGACTTTTACTTGTGATACTTGACTGTTGTGCTTTTATTTTCATTGCCTCTCTTTAAACCAGTTTTTCTCAAAATTTTGCTCATAAAAATCATCACACACACACACACACACACACACACACACATTAACCTGGAAACAACTTGGATTACTGACAAATACATGGGCTTTTTCTTCCAGTAGAAGTAAAAGGGAACATTAATGTTATAACTCTCCCACAACTATACCAGAATCATTTAAACTTGTAGTTAAGGTGAAAGTTCAAAGTAAATGTTATACATCAAATTAATGTTACATATCATATATATTTAAAGAATCTGAAGACATAAGTTCCGTCATTTAACAATCCCTGGTCTATTTACTTTGTATCGTGTAAATGTGTTGGTGCCAGTTTCTGGTTTTCTGCTAGCACAGTGTCACTTGTGTTTTTATACATAGCAAATGAAGGCTTCCCGACTGCGGTGATCCATGTCCCCAAAAAAACCATCTAACCTTCGCTCTCTACAATCCCTATTCAGCCCAGCTTCCACCCACCTTTAGCACAAAATTGTTTCATCTTGACATTTGAACAAATCAATATTTTTTTCTTCAGGGCCTGAGACCTATCGATTGCCATTAAACTCTAATTAATGTGGAGAGGTGCACTGGTCTCTCTCAGACACTGAGAATAAAGAGCAGCCCTTTGAACACTTCTCCCTGGATACCAGCCCCTACATGAGACTCAGTAGAAGCCCCAGTCTCTGGCTGATCTAACCCATGTACCAAACCTTAGTTGTAAAGAGCCGTCGATACATCAGCATCAAAGAAACTCGCATCTAATGCTTGCTAACATGGTCATGAAATTTGCATATGCAAATGTCTCTCCTGTGGAACTCCATTAATTAGGCTTGGGTGTTGCCACGATGAGGCTAGGCATTGTTTATTGTGATTTGCTGGTATTCACAGCACAGCATAATGGTGCACGATTCTAATCCCCCGCTGTTAAAAGTCGACCATAAAGACCGGTGGATCGACTTCTAATTTGCTTATGTTACAAGCTAGCTTTAGCAACAATATGGGGTGTAGTAATTACCTTGATCTAAAGCCTCTCTAGAGGTAACTCTTTTTTTGTGAGTCTGAATTCAAAAGCTTTCCTATTTGTGCAAGGGGTTCTTATCTTAACCAGAAATATAATGTGTACAATTTAAAATTCAGCTGATGTATGCGACAACAACAAAAACACACTTTAATGGCCACGACGAGAAGCTTTTGCTGGATGCATTGCATCTGATCTAAACACCCCTGGGAGGTCACTAGCTATCAATTATATAGTGTTGTCAAAGACAGCTTAATATGCATAAGTGCTGTGCTTGAAGTCACACAATCAAGCAATTAACAGGTTTCTCCTTTAATCAGGAGTGCCCCCTATCTGTCCGCTCAAAGGCACTGCGGTGGGGGTTGCCATCATGAGGCCCAATTAAAACCAGTATATAAACATCTGCTGCCCCTAAAAAGCTGTTACTAGGCATCTTAACTTGCAGGGCCCACACACCTCTAGACTGCCAGATTAAAGTCTTGCACAGTGTGGCTCAAATGAGGAGATGGAAAGGAACAGAAACCACATGCTAAAGGTCAAACTTATTCCTTCTGAACAAGCAGCCACACAGAGAGAACACTGATACACACTTCAGAGAGGGGAAAAAAGCCTTAAGGGATTTTCAATTATCGTAATGATGTTTTTGGGTCAAAGAAAAAATATGTGTACGCAATAAAAATAAATACATAAATGATCATTTAAAAAAAAAAAAGCAAAATATATGCCACATTTTTAGAACTGTACTCAGGTTGATTTCATATGGTTTTGAAAAACAATTGTACCATTTTCAAGTAAAACGTATTAACATTTTCTTAATATACATGACTCTACTGTACACATTACTGTTATTCATTTATTTATTACAAATTACTTAAATTTTTTAAATATCTTTGCATATTTTAAGGTATTTTTGGTTGCACTTTGTTTTAAGGTGTCCTTGTTAAAGTGTAATTATACATTTAAGTACTTAGTAATATTAATTAACTACATGTACTTACTTTATGGTTAGGGTTAGGATTAAGGTTTGGTTTAGGTTAACTTGTGTACAATTATGCATAATTTATTGTTATTACAATAGTAAGTACATGTAACGTGTAACAAGGACACCTTAAAATAAAGTTTTGCCACATTTTTATATAATTATATATAAACACACCACATGACATTTTAAAATCTGAGCTAACCTTGCACTGTCGTAATAAATCTGACATTTTAAGAGACTTGACATAATCATGAAGATCTGTAGGTGTCGCCTATATGATACAATTTGCTGTTATGTTTTTCCCTGCATGTTTTTTCTAGGTATGAGGCTTTAGAATAAACAATGCATTGTATTTTTATTTAATTTTTGAATAAATTATTAGACAAAAACAGTGTCATGTCACTGCCCCTTTTTGCTTTTATGATTCAAATTCCAATATTATCTAAAAATAAAATAGGTCTTAGAATTTGTGCCTAATTAAAACATGGTTGTTGACTAATAAAAAGTCTGGGTTATTTCTTCAGCCTGTATGATGAAGATGACATGCTGAACAGCATCAGCCCACACATTTTTACCGTGGCCTGCTGGAGAAAAACCCAATAAGTTTTCTTTTAGGCTATTAAATAAAAGTTCTGCAACTATTCCTTCGCCAGCAGACAGATTAATGGTAAAGGTATTGGAGAAGCTAATTAAAAACATTCTGCACATATGGCACCTGAAAGGATGGCTTTAATTTCTTTTATTCATGAACACTTCTGTCAAAACTTCATCTACTTCATTAACTTCAAGTGATCTTACAATGAACTAAATATTACCTTTTTTCATATGTGACTTCAATGCTATTAGTAAATTGCATCATACTGAACTGGACGATTGTTCTTTTCAACTCAAAAAAAAAACAAAAAAAAAACAAACATTTTCTACAGTCTCTGTCGTTTTTCCTATAACAACATACAAACTTCTATTTTGTTGTCCTATGAAGAGGTCAGAGCTCCAGCTTTATGCTAGCAATTTAGTCGAAAGAGAAGCTTTTAGTACAGCAAGGCTGTTGTTGCACATTTAAGAGGTCATTCACACAGGACATGTTCTTGCATTCAAAATCAGCTAGAAATGGAGGAACGGTACATAATGCAGGTGTCTTAAGATGTGTTCAAATTATTAAGACAGTATTATTAAAACTATTAAATGACAGTAACAAGCAATGGCTGATGACATAGGAGAATGAATTCTAGGTCAACGGGCCCAATGGAAACATGGACTGGGTAAGGGTCAAAGACAAATAAGGGTGTCTAAGAAAAAAAAGAAATTAGTTTAAAAAAATTTATTCATGATGGTTTCATATGGTTTTTAAAACTTTATACTATTTTTAAAAATGCCTCTAAAATGTCACACTGTGTAATATCTAGTAAAATGCAATAACATTTTATTAATATATTAATAACACATAACTCCTTACACCTTGAATAAATCTGTATATTGTAATCGTTATTATCGTTATATAATATATATATAACGTTATATATATATCATTATTTTCCAATAGTTTTTAAATATATTTTTACAGGGTAAAAAGTATTTTTTTCAAATATCATGAATTCGTAATTCATCAATATCGTTATGTTTTTAATTACATCATTGACTCATAAAAGAACAGAGCCATAATCAATCTGCAAGCTAGTCTCTGATGAAAAAGCATCTATAGCCGACTTGGCCGGTCCAGCATGAACAGATGCACGTTCTCTCTGAAGGTGGCGTTTATCATCTCCAAAACAATGATATCTCTCAGCAGTGATCCCTCACTACACCGTGCCAAAGAGAAATGGCTCCTGCTTTACCCTCTGGGGCATTGCCATCATGCAATCCCACTGAGACAGAGAGCCAATCAGAGCCCTGCGCCACGCCCTGGGACTGCTCCCCGCTTGCCAAGAGATGGATAAAAATAAACGACAGCCGGGCGGCCATCTTGGCCCAGCCTCCTCCACACGACACTGGGACGTGAGCCCAACACACCGGAAAGAAACATACAGCATCAAAAATTCATTAGAGAGAACAGGAGAGGAGAGAAGGAGACGACTGATGGGGCTAAGAGAAGCAGAGGGGGTGAAAGTGGGATGTCAGTCGAGATGGTAGATATGGATGTTTGTTGTGTCTGGTGTTGACTTGAGAATGTGCAGAGACCACCAAGCAGATCAACTTAACTTGAAAAGACAAATTCTTGCACCAAATGAGTTTAAAAAAGGTGTTCTTACTCACCCTGTGATTTTTATGTTAAATAACAGCATAAATATTTGCTGGAATAAATGTATATATAAATGTATGAATGCAAAATTGTTTTCTTTTTCTTTGAACAAACTGGATGAATATGAAAGAATCAGTATTGCCAATTTAGCAATTTTATAGCTAGATTTAGAGACTTCCCACCCCTTTTGAGACTTTTTTCAAAAGTTTAGGGACAAATATAGCAACTTCTTGGACAAACCTTATCTAAGTTCTCATCTTGCCCACTGATCTACACTATATTGCCAAAAGTATTGGGTCGCCCCCTTCTAATGAACAGGTTTGACTACTTTAGTAATTTCCATGAGTATAATCTTAATGTTTAAGCATATAATGATATTCTAGGGAATTGTGTGCTTCTAATATTATAGCAACAGTTTGGACAGGACCCTTTTCTATTCTAACATGACAATGCCTCTGTGTATAAGGCAAGGTTCAAAAAGAAAATGATTGATTCAGTCAGTGTGGAAGAACTTGACTGGTCTGCATAAAACCAAGTCCTAATCCCAGTTTAACACCTCTGGTGTGACTGTAAATGCAGACCTTGAGCCAAAAACTCATCACCAAACACCAATGACTTGTACATATGGGTACAGTCATTTTAGACACTTCCAAAACTGTTGCAACAGAGATGGAAATACAGTTTTTAAATACATGAATTATGTTCCCATCGTTGTTGCCACAGATTTGGAAGTGCATTTTTCTGTTCTAAAGAAGGGGGTGTCCCAATACTTTTGTCTATATAGTGTATGTAGAAGTCATTGGTGTTCACCAGAGGTGTTAAACTGGGATTAGGACTTGGTTTTATGCAGACCAGTCAAGTTCTTCCACACTGACTGAATCAATAATTTTCTTTTTGAACCTTGCCTTATACACAGAGGCATTGTCATGTTAGAATAAAAAAGGGTCCTGTCCAAACTGTTGCTATAATATTAGAAACACACAATTTCCTAGAATATCATTATATGCTTTAACATTAAGATTTGTACTCATAGAAATTACTAAAGTAGTCAAACCTGTTCATTAGAAGGGGGTGACCCAATACTTTTGGCAATATAGTGTATATTCATCTTTATATAGATCAGTGAATTTGCCATTACGATGTCATCTAGTGAAAGCAGTTGGCAACACCGGAAAGAATCAGTGTTTTTGAGCAAATCGGTTAAATGACTAATAAAGTGACTCACTCACTAATAATTACACTTGTTTTGTTCCTGAATGAATCAGCATTCTTTAACAAATTGGTAGAATGAATGTAAACCTTGAATGTCAATGAAAATGAGTAAAGATTTCAGTAGTTTAGCTCGAACAGAATCAATGATGGCAGGTTTGTACCAGTATTTTGTTTCAAAAGGCTATTTTCACAGGGTTTATTTTAAGCCACCCCGAAACTCAGTCAGTCAGAGGGCAACTATTGTGCACTCATTCACCTTCACTGGCTTGCCAGTGAGATGACTCAGTATCCTCCAAAGAAAAATGTACTGTCCGTAAAGACAGCACACATTCATTAGGGAGAGACGAAGAAGAGAAAAAGACATTAGATTAGGATCCGGCAGTGCATCGGGTTTACTCTTATAAAAGCTCTAGAAAGTCATGGTTGCATAATTAACTCAGCAATCAGGAAGCTTGCAGTATGTTCTTCTGAAATTATCTTTACCATCCAGTCAGGCATGAACAAACAGCAACAGACAATGAGCTGTTCCCTATTCTTTCCGGAGAGAAAAATATATGCAATTTTCTATAAGCATTTTGTCTATAAGCATCAATTTTCAGCTTCTTTCAAAGAAATTCAAGATTCAAACAATATGTTAAAACAGAGACAACATTCATAGGTGGATTCCCAAACAGGCCAGCACAGTCTGGTGAATAAAGGTCAGATTTTGGTGCAGGACTACCTGTTTATAGGATGGGTCAGTATTTGAGAAATTGAATTCCATTTGGTAATGCTTGTCGTGCAGAAATTACACACTTCACTTTTACATAAGAAGATTATCACTGTTATGTTTCCTTCCTAACTTATAATAGAAGTTCAACCCTACTTGCTTTCTGGACTTTAGTCCCATCACCTCATTCCCTTTGTCCCAGAAATAATCCCAGATTTTCAGGCTCTTTTGATGTACTGTGAGGGTATCGTTGAGCAGGATTTGGAGGACTACTGTATGTAATCCTCTTTCTGCAAAAGGAATGAATGGAATGAGTAAGAAATTTCTCCATCTATGCTCCTTAATGATCCTCTCAGAAATCAAATGAAGCCTGAAGACCAACCTGATCTCATGACAAAAACGTACCTGTGGGAACTTTTTCGCAAGATGCAAAATATGTACCGCCATGTACATTTCATGACATATTCGATGTGAAATGTCCACCGAGTGGGGCTAATATAGTGTTTGTTTTTTACCCTGGAACAGATGAACGTACATATGGTACATTTTATGTGACGTTGGTTTTGTACCTGTCACCACAGTTCTGGCTTGAAATGTCCGTTGAGTTGCACTATAACTGTAATGCTCCATGACTTTCTAAAATAGGGTACCATCTTCACTACACCTAAACCTACCCGATAGTATGAACAAAAATGAATGTGACGTAAAAATGCAATCGCAAGCATGCCGTGTTGGCTTGTTTTTCAATCTTTCAACATGAGTAATGTTTTTCACGGGAATCATACCCAAAGATTCCGCATCCTAAGTCCAATTCGGTGCCGGCTGAGCTAGAGAGCAAGCTTGTTCTGTCCAGACTGGACTATTGCAATGCTCTCTTGGCAGGTCTTCCAGCCAGTTCTATCAAATCTTTACAATTAATCCAGAACACGGCAGCAAGATCAATTTTTAATGAGCCAAAAAGAATGCACGTCACACCTCTGTTTATCAATTTGCACTGGCTACCAATAGCTGCTCGCCTAAAATTCAAGGCATTAGGGCCTTTCGCACTGCTTTAGTTCCAGAACTAAAAGTACAGTACTAAAGTACTGGGACGATTTTGCGCAAACTATTTCCCAGTACCATTTAAAAGGTTGCATTCGCACCGACAGCGGGTACTAAGAAGTGACGTAAGCCGGTCGACAGCGACGTCATTTGTACGCGGCGTTCAACAACGTAAACAAAGAACAACGTTAACAACAGGAGGATGGAGGATGCTGTGATTGGAGCTGTGTTTTTGTTGTGTCTCGCGGGTTTCACAATAATGGACACGGAATTTCGACGTATACGTCAAGCGATTGAAAGAACGGAAAGGAGGACTAAGAGAATCTCTTACATTTCATTGATGCTGATAGAAGCACAAAACGCCGTAGACGAAGTCTTCAAGTAAATGCCGTTTATAAATGCTCACAGTATGATATAATGTTTACACAGTATATGTTTACACAGTGTTTTAAATCATGGCGGGTGAGGGCGTTTTCGTACGCGTTTAGCCAGTCAGTGTACACTTACGTCACAGATAGTTCCTAGAACTGTTTTAGACCCTACTCTGAAGTAGGAGCTAATTTAGTTCCTCCAAATGGAGTTCCTGGAACCAAAACCGTTCCTATTTCCCGTGGTGCAAACACGCCAAAAAGTGGGTAGTTCCACAGTTAGTTCGGGTACTGTAAAAAGGTTCCTAAGGTGCGAAAGGCCCTATTGATGTTTGTCTACAAAACCACCACTGGCTCTGCACCCCTTTACCTAAATTCATTACTTCAGACTTATGTGCCCTCTACAAGCTTGCGTCCTGCAAGTGAACGTCGCTTTATTGTGGCATCCCAAAGAGGCACAAAATCACTTTCACAGACTTTTAAATTAAATGTTCCCTCTTGGTGGAATGACCTTACCCATTATCAAGAATCGTCTAAAAACACACCTCTTCCGTCTTTATTTGACCCTCTAACTCTAGCTCTCTCTATTCTAATTCTATCCTTAAAAAAACAAAAAACTTGTCCCTTTTAGAATTGCACTCTATTCATTTACTGCTTGTTTTCTTAAAAAAAAAAAAAAAAACTAACAAAAAAAACTAACACTAGCTTTTCTAATCTTTTTATATTCTGTTTTCTTTTCATTATATAGTTAACAAAAGCAAAAAAGGCCTCTAACACTAGCTTGCTCTATTCTTTTTCAATTCTATTTGTTTTCTTTTTATTATATAATTAAAAAAAAAAAAAAACACCTGCTACGTGTACTGCGTTAAACTAACTGAGACTTGTTACAGCACTTGTATATCATTGCTCTTTTGTTGATTTTGATTGCTTCCATTGTCCTCATTTGTAAGTCGCTTCGGATAAAAGCGTCTGCTAAATGACTAAATGTAATGTAATGTAATGCTTGTTACGTCCGGAAAGCGAAACATATGTGACCCTGGACCACAAAACCAGTCATAAGTGTCAATTTTTCAAAATTGAGATTTATAAATCATCTGAAAGCTGAATAAATAAGCTTTCCATTGATGTATGATTTGTTAGGATAGGACAATATTTGGCCGAGATACAACTATTTGAAAATCTGGAATCTGAGGGTGCAAAAAAATCAAAATACTGAGAAAACTGCCTTTAAAGTTGTCCAAATGAAGTTCTTAGCAATGCATATTACTAATAAAAAATTAAGTTTTGGTATATTTACAGTAGGAAATTTACAAAAATATCTTCATGGAACATGATCTTTACTTAATATCCTAATGATTTTTAACATAAAAGAAAAATCAATAATTTTGACCCATACAATGTATTTTTGGCTATTGCTACAAATATACCCCAGCGACTTAAGACTGGTTTTGTGGTCCAGGGTCACATATGGAGCTGTAGTCATAACTCTGTACAAAAACGATTACAAGTGCTTGATGTTTTACCGCCTCTAGTGTTAATTTCTGTTGGAAAATGCATTAATATGTACTTATTGGTACCTATTTTGAGTCTTGCGAAAAAGTTCCCACAGGTACGTTTTCTTCATGAGATCAGGTAGCTGAAGACACACCTCTCTAGAAGATTCACCTTCTGTAAAATTCATAAAATTCTCATTTTATACGAAAAAAAATCACGTTATAACAATTGTCAACAGTCACCAATAGCGATCTGATCTAGTACTTTGACAGTATTGGAAGTTGGAACTGTAATTATTGTAAGATTCTCAAGGCCTTAACTCAATGTATTGTATAGTATATTATGTAGAGCTAAATTCCTAAAGCCAGAGCAAGACATTTTGAGTTTTCTGGTCTCTTGCAATAAGACTCCAGGCTGCTTTGATGCTGGTGGATAAGCAAAGCCATGTTGCTCACCAGTAAAACAGAATTAGCGAAGCTGGTCGACCACCATGGTTTTTCTGGAGGTGCTGGTTGACCAAGGAACTGTTGCTGGTTACTCACTCTCATGTCACTCCAAAACTGTATGACTTTCTTCTTCTGAGGAACATAAAAGGAATATTTGAGAAATGTCTCAAAATATTTTGAGAATACAGTGGAAGTCAATGGGCTCCATTGCTGTTTGGTTCCTAATGTTCATCAAAATATCTTCTTTTTTGTTCTGCTGAAGAAAGAAAATGATACAGATTTGATACAACATGATGGTGGATAAATAATGACAGAATTTTTATTTTTGGGTGAACTGCTCTTTTAAGCTAACTAAGAGGCCTTTTTGGAATCCCTGCTGAAAAAAAACCCACCTTAAACCAATTAAAATGAAAAGAAATTATATAACCCTAATAAGTGTCATTTTGTCAGGACAAACAAGACTTGATAGCCTTGTTTAAAAGTTCTTCGTTTGAAGTTTGAAGGATTTACTGTATATGTATTACAAATAGATTTGCGTCTTCCAGGGTGGAAGAAATTTCCCAAAATGCCATATGGTGTTAAATTTATTGGAATCTCAATTCAGTAAATTTCCAGTCCCTTCAATTCAGCTTTCTTTGGGAAGCAGCCAAATGATCTCAAATTTCAACAAATTAATTAAAAGGAATTCATTCGTTATTTTCTAAATTTTGCCCAACCCTGATGACCAGCTAATACTAGCAACCCAGCATAGGGCATGACTCTCAAAATTTGTGACCAATGCCCATGTGTATTTTTCTTAATTTTTAATTCTCCACTGCTTATTTGTGTCATTCAAGTTACGGGTCAATATTGTAAATACAACAGACATCAGGCTTTGTAAAGGGCAAACACTGCATGTTTCCCACTTGTTAAAAAATAAAGATGAGATCAGGACTCTTCAGTCTACTGCAAACGACTCTCAGCTGAACCATTCACTCTCCACAAGCACGGTCTAATGAAGCGTTTTACCTCCATGCTATAAGAGCAACGCGCACCCCAACAAACACGCACCAAAGCAGTGACAACGGATTCGAAATATATGACTCCAGAGGGGGTTGTGATTGCCTTGAGAGTGAAGATGGGAGTCATATGTCTGCCATTTGAGACCAGTCAGCCAGGAGAGCCTGGCTTAATGTTTCAATGTTTAAATTAGATTCCCTTCAACCACGGCGACTGCCTGACTGAAATCTGAAAGACTCAGTAAAGTCTAACCCTTGAAGCGTGTCCAATGAGATCAGGTGAGCATGAAACTTTACTGCTGACACCGGTGGCACTCTGATAAAGCGAAGTGGCCACAACATGCAAAGGTTACATAAAGAACAACAACCAGCACATGTCAGTGCATCACTGTCTGGAACACAAATTCCATTACTTTACAGACATAAATGATGAAACCCAAGTTTTGATGGTAAAACTCAACAACTAAAATAAAGACAATACATACCACAATTCTACAAGAATACACAGAAATTAGTCCACCAAATCACACGTCGCATGATGTACTATTCTGGCTGAATAGTTTTAGCATCATGTGCAGAAGTTAAATGTGTTAACTACATCATTAGGTGGACATTCTCCATTGATGACTTCTCAGAAATAGTAGTGTTTTCTGATGAATGCAGAATATCGAAATACATATAATTTAATTATAGTTAAGCAATATCACATGAAAGACACCCACTGGTCTTATGCAAAAGGTCTATAAACAAGAATTTAAGGTCACACTTTATTTTAAGGTCCAATTCTCGCTATTAACAAACTATTAACTATGACTTTTGCCTCAATAAACTCCTAATTTGCTGCTTACTAATAGTTAGTAAGGTAGTTGTTAGGTATTGGGTAGAATTAGGGATGCAGAATATGGTCATGCAGAATAAATGCTTTAATCCCCGGTTTCACAGACAAGGCTTAAGCCTAGTCCCAGACTAAAGTGTAAGTCTGAGCTGCTTCATCTGAAAGAAACTTGCACTGACTGATCCTAAAATATATCAGTGCCACTGTTTTGTCTCAAGATGCACACCAGTAATGTTTTTTTCTAAGGCATGTTAATAAAAATTACTTAAATATCCTGATTGAACTATGGCCTAATCCTGGCTTAGTTTAAGCCCTGTCTGTGAAACCGGGCCAATAAGTACTAATAAACAGCCAATATGTTAATAAAACGCATGCTAATAAGCAACTAGTTAACAGTGAGAATTGATCCCTATACTAAAGTGTTACCGAATTTAATATTGTGTAACTTCCATTTTAGCACACTATAAATATGAAACAAGCGTTCTGGATTATTGTGGTTTACGCACCTAGCCTGTTTGGATAATTTGTAAGTCTTTGTGCTGTTTTTCAACAAAAATAGTTCCCAATGAAACCAAATCAGTTTCCAAAACGTCTTCGGGCAACACACAAGGTCACAAGTGTGAATTGGACGTCATAGGGTATTCCGTCATTAAGTGAGATTCTAATCCAAAGGGAGGAATTTAGTTTGAAAGGGCACCATGAATGGCATAGGGAATAAGGAAACACTGGTACATCACTTCACACGAAGATGAGAGGGAAATGTACCCACCATTTATTGCATATCACCTCAGTACTGCAAGAAGTTTGACTAAAATAAACACAGTGAACATTTTTTGAGGCTTCTGTGATTTTTTTGAAGTTTAATTAGTCCCTGGTGAAGTTTATACACAGCTGTTTGCAGTAAAAGTGCACAAGATGTGACAGTTAAAGTGCAACTATCACGATTAAGATAAATATATAATGATAATAAATGTTTATTTTTTTACATTAAACATCACAACAGACATTTATCACTAGATTAGTGCTTTCAAACATGAAAATTAATATTAATTCAATTAATAATGACTTAATATTTATATTAATACACATGGATGTTATATAAACTTGTATATTAATTAAAAGTATGTTAATTTATATTATATTTATCAATTATCATATTACATTTATAAGTTTATTGTCATCACACCTCACACTCAGTACATTTACACAGACAACAATATTCCGATTTTAACACATGTAAACCATGTAAACAGAGATTTTTGATTACCTTACTCCGGCTAAAGTCATACTCGAAGTAAACACAAAATTAATTAAGACATGTTGAGTACTCCTATTTTAGTCACATTATCGAAGTACATTATAGACATGTGCATGCCTTAATCACACTATTACCATCATGTAGGACTTTTCACCGCATTTTGTGAGAAGATACACACACGGTCAACCATTTGACAGCAAACAAAAGAGCATGGCTTCAACAACACCTTTGTCTGTTTGCACGTGTAGCATGACAAATAATTAACTGCACTTGAAGCTTTCGTAAAATTAAAAATGAAACACCCAAAACTGTATATGGTACCATAACAAAGACGAACTGTATGTTGATAAATGAAATTCTGGAGAGAACGCCGTATGGTGTCGCGTGGGGACGTAATGACGTGTGCCATTAATCAATCTATGTACTATGATGTGTAAAACGGAAAGATAAAAGGAATACTCTAAAAGCAACTTATATAAACACCTTAATCAGAATATTTTCTTATTCAGAACAAGGTAAATAATTAGATTACTGATGTCCATGTAAACATACCCACTGATGAGTGAACAAATGCATTTTTCCAAGTGAAGAGAATCTCAAAAGATATCCCATGTGCAGAGAGAAGTGTGCATTGAACAATGCACAGGGACCCTGTCAATTACTGCTACTGTAGTGGGGTTTTGAACAAATCATTGTGAATGATTCAATGATTCACAAAGTCACTGGTCGACACTGACTGGTTTAACAATATAACCTGTATTTAAGAACCTCTGAAAAATCACTACAACTAAAAGTGATACATTTACATTTAGTCATTTAGCAGACACTTTTATTCCAAGTGACTTACAAATGAGGACAACTGAAGCAATCAAAACCATCAAAAGAGCAATACTAACACTACAAACAGCAAATCAGCACTTTCAAAATGCCACATAGGAAATAAGATTTAAGAGTGTAACAGATGAGCAACTCTCATTGAGATGAATGAAAATGCTATTATTATAGATATCTAGGTATATTAGACCTCCTTATGCTAGAAAGGCCTTAAGTCCATGAGACACAACACTCTCACTGAACAGACATGTACAAATGTTTACCTTTTCTAAAGAGACAGAGAGAGAGGCCAGAGGAGAACTTCTACTCCCACTGAAACTGAATTATTGATCTTCCCTCATTTTAAATTTGGCAGCAGAGGTGGGCACACATTTAATTAACATGGGCAAACTGATCCGTAAGAGGTTGGAGCAAAAGAACACCTAAACTGTGCACAGCACAACCCTGCTGAGTGTGTCATGCATAAAGGACACATTCCAAGGGCATGAGACAGGACGGACTAGATATGAAAGGCATTTTTCTTTCTTTCTTTTCTTTCTAATAAAACCTAAAATCGTCATGTCCTTTTTCATTCTACTCAAACTGACGACAGCAAAAATATCTGAGAGGTTTTTGACATGAATCAAATTACAGGATACATCCTAGACAGGGTGGTAATTATACGGAGAACTTACGCCAGGCTCTGCGGAGCGATTCCAGCCCTCCTCCATATCTCTGGAGTCTGTGCGTCATAGAAAGTGACGTCCCGTTCAGTGCAGCAGTGCTGAATATTGCATCTCTGTCTCCTACTCTTTTTTTTTTTTTTTTTTTCTTCTTCCACCAACTCGTATGTCTTTCTTATACTTTCTCTTCGAGCTCTCTTCCCTAACTCCTCTAGTCTTGTCTAGTTTGTGTCTAGTTTATGCAGCGACTCACTGCTGTCGAACTAAGCTCCGTCTGTTAGTATCAACCCTGCAGCCAAGACCCTGTAAATGGCCTCCTTGTGTAACGGTGGCCTCCTCGCCCCTAGCGGAGCCTCCCCATCTGTGCTGAACCCATCTCCGTCTGCAGCCCGATGGCTCTCTGACCAGGGCACACCACCTACAGCTCATTATCAAGGTAACAAGGTGGATGAAGGTTAGTCAGAACGCCCTGAGCTTTCCTCTCTCATTGACTAAGAATGAATATCATTTACAATACTTGAGCACTGACCACCACTTTAAAATGGTTTGTGTCAAATTATTCACTTGAGAATAGCTGCTTAGCAAGTATTAATTTGTAATTATTGTTTTTATCGTTTACTATACAAACATCTATTTAAAAAAAGTACACAAAGCAGGCTGCCAATCAGGATTGCCAGGTTTTCACAACAAAACCCGCCCAATTGCTATTCAAAACTAGCCCAAAACTAGCCCTAGCGTTTCGAGGAGGGTCCAACGGTAAAAATAATGTTCCAGGGAGTAAAATACACATTTTTGGGAGGGGTTCCCCTGGTAAAATTCGCATTCCATGGGCTAAATATCACGTTATTCACAAATAACCTGTGGCAACAGTGTTAAATTAGCCCAATACCGCGGGAAAACCACGGACTTGGCAACACTGCTGCCAATAAACATGATACATTTTTATGGATATTTATTATACTCAAATAATCTAAAACAAGGGATCATTCATAATACATGAGCATTGGACACAACCCTAAATTATTTGCTTGTGAACAGGTAATTATTAGTAGTATTAACACCAACAACAATATATTAATATTATTGTTATTGATATTAAGAATATTATAATAACACTGATAATAAATTATTATTATTGTATGATGCTTCTGGTTATAATATTAGTAAGTGTAGTTTAGTGGTGTAATAAATTTACTCTCATTTATTGCTATTAAAATATTGTACCAATATGTAATTAATTAAATTCATTTACACAAAGCAAGCTATGTATTCATATCATATTCATAATACAAGACTGGTTTAAGAGTGTTTTTTTAATTATGAGATTGTTTAGTTGATCTCCCAGTTGGTCTAAAATCAGTAAACCAGACTAACCTGACCAGGAAAACCATCTTATGATGGTTTAGGTTGTTTTTTGTTTGTTTGTTTTTAGTGTAATATGAAGACTATTCAATTTACTATTATTTATTGCTATTAAAATATTGTGCAAACATATTTAATTCAATAAATTTACATGAAGCAGGCTGTTAGTAGTACTTTATTATGAATATTCATATGCTATTCATAATCTTAGACTGGTTTATAATTATTAGCTTTTTAGCTGTTCTCCCCATTGGTCTATATTCAGCCAACTAGACCGGCCTGACCAGGAAAACCATCTTATGATGGTTTAAGTTGCTTTTTGTTTGTTTGTAGTGTGAAGACTATTCAGTTCATTATTATCTATTGCTAGTAAAATATTGCACACATGTATTTAAATCAATACATTTAAATAAAGCAGGCAGCTGGTAGTACTTTATTGTGAATATTCATATCATACTCATAATCTTGGTTTAATAGTGGTTTAAAATTATTAGTGGTCACATTTTATTTTAAGGTCCAATTCTTGTCATTAACAAACCATTAACTACATATTTTGCCTCAATAAATTCCTAATTTGCTGCTTATTAAAAGTTATTAAGGTACTTGTTAAATTGAGGTATTGGGTAGGATTAGGGATGTAGAATACGGTCATGCAGAATATGTGCTTTATAAGTACTAATAAACAGCCAATATGTTAATAATAGGCATGCTAATAAGCAACTAGTTAATAGTGAGAATTGGTCCCTATACTAAAGTGTTACCTTAGTAGCTTTTTTAGTTGGTCTGTCAGTTGGTCTAAATTTAGCAAACAAACTGGCCTGACCAGGAAAGTTTTTTTTTCTCCAGCAAGGCAGCCTAAGGTGGTTTTAGCTGGATTACGCTGGTCTAGGTGGTCTCCCAGCAAGGCCAATCTGGTGTTGATCTGGTTTAGTTGGTCCAAAACACTCTTCAACACAGGATGATCACCATCTTGTGTTCAGGCCTCATGTGAAGTGCACTGGTTGCGCTATGTGCAACAGAATTCCCAAACAGCAAGTCAATCAAGTAATTATTCAGCTGTAATTGGTGTCAGAGGCCCGTCAATATCAGCAGCCAGCAGAAGCAGTCGAGTCACGCCTCACATTAATCATGTGTACGTGTCTAATGACTGATGCTCCGAGAACCATAAACCCTCAGAGTACTGACTGACAAGGCTGCCAGCTTCTGCCATCGCACAGATCCCAGTTTGAGATGGAAATCATCCAGGTAGTATTTTAATTAGTCATGCAGAGTCTGGGCTAAAATACAGTCCATTTTGGATAATTTAAACAACACTTGTCTGTAAATAAAAATATTCTGTGGAAAGGTCATTATATCTTTACTTTATGGCCCTGCTTACTTTCTTTTGCTGTGAAAACAACAACCTAATGCATTATAACATAGATAACACCAGATAACATCAACTCATCTATTACATTAAAACATGTGGCTTGAAAAGAAAATAGATGTCCAATCAAAAAAAAAAAAAAAAAAAAAAAAAAAAAAA
>JAFVLL020038070.1:0-24223 GCA_021397915.2 Tor tambroides
CCCATTACTTTTGGTCCCTTAACAAGTGGGAGGCACATATGCAAACTGTTGTAATTCCTACACCGTTCACCTGATTTGGACGTAAATACCCTCAAATTAAAGCTGACAGTCTGCAGTTAAAACACATCTTGTTCGTTTCATTTGAAGTCCATTGTGGTGGTGTATAGAGCCAAAAATGTTAGAATTGTGTCGATGTCCCAATATTTATGGACCTGACTGTATGATCATTTATTATGTGTTGACTTGGAAGGAGGGTGTCATTTTTTGGAAGGCAAACTCATTTTATGTTCAGCTGGGCAAAAAGGAAAGTGTGAATCAAAGGTTTGGAATACAATTCACTATTTAGACATTGTCTGTAGTTTTTAACATACAGTATAGCATCAAGGATAATTTTACTGATTAAAAAAAGTCTAAAAGCTTCTGTGCTGTTTTCCTCATTCCTTTTACATCTGAGTGGGAGAATGAATCTGGTGCTGTAAAAAAGTTATACAACCGTTACATCTAATAAAATAAACCAAGCAGAACATGTTCGTTGTCTGCAGGATTTAGGATCATATTGTACTTTTCCACTAGATGTGGGATGCATTGTGAGTTGGAAGAGAAAATATGAATTTGATAGAAGTTCTCCAGTCTCAGAACTGACACTTACATTTAATCATTGAGCAGATGCTTACACTCTTAAAAAATAAAAGGGGGGTTTCTCAGTAATGCACTAAAATAACCATTTTGGTTCTCCAAAGAGCCTTTCAGTGAACAGGATTTTTAAATTTTTTTTTTCTAAGAGTTAAAACTATTTTAATCTAAAGAACCTTTTTCCATTTCAAAGACCTTTTAGTGCAATGGAAAGGTTCCATTCATTGAACCATAAAGAACCTTTATTTTTAAGAGTGTACATCCAGAGTGACTTACAAACGAGGAAACGCATGAGCAATATATTATAACGAAGCATAAATAATATTAGCAGCAGTGTTATACTGCATTTCAAGCATTCAGAGTAGTAAAAAAGCTAGAGCAGAAGTGTGGATAAGTAGAAAATGGGGAGAAAGTGGAAGATAATTTATGGTTGTTAATAAGAAGTGCTTTTATTTACGGTTGCGGATTAATGGCTTGAATTGAAAATATGCTTTTCTTCACTGTCATTTGTCAACCAGACATATTTGGAATAGCCTCCTTAAACTAAAAGAGAAGAAGATTAAAAAGAAAGCATTTGATTTAGAATGTGGCCTCGACTAATGTGGGTCTTTTAAACCCTTAGGGAGTAAGATCACTGCCTACTGTATTTCAGAAAACTGAAGGTACAAAAACATCCTCTTCCAAATGCTTAATCTTATAGGCCTACCTGTATTTTTCTTAAAAATAATCCACTTATATACTTATGAAACTGACAAATTTAAAAAGAAAGAAAGGAAATGCAGATGCTTTACACTTAAAAACATTTTTTTTTTTAGGAAAAATACAAATAAAACAAGTATTGAAACAAGTATCCAACAAGAATCGATTGGATCTGATATTTTCTGACACATGCCTTAAACTCAGTGACATACATCTTCTTTTATTCACTTCAGATAGAGATTCCTGTCTGTTTAGCTGACAGGGCACGTCTGCCTCAGACCAGTGGAACGGATTATAAGCCCCATGATGAGCCATATTGATTGGCTGATGCTATCTGTCTATTAAGTTAAGGTCGTGCTCTTCTAGCAGTATGGATGTGTTTCGTAATGAGCCAGAGCCTGTGAGCTAATGGATCATTTTTGCTCAAGACAGAATTTGCACATCATAGGCAACCTGGAAGAGTCAGAGAATTTGAAATTAAATTTTGAACCTGTGATTCCCATTTAATATAAGTATTATTAATAAATAAGTATCCCAAAACCTAAAGGCGGTGTTGTTTTTGTGGTACTGTATAATCTGAAGTTAATTGAGGAGGAATGGTTATTTTAAATATTCATTACATATTTTTGTTCTGAAACAGATCGAATTGGCTGCAAATTAGTCCGCCAATTAGTGTAATGTTTGAAAAAGGCCCAAAGGACATACACAAATACAGAAAATCAGTTAATGGCAGTATTAAAGGCTGTTACTGTTAAGTAGTAAAAATGTTGAGGTAATTTAGCAACCTGACAAAAATTGCAGCATATGATTTGTTTCTCATCGGTTCACTGCTAAAGGTTAGGTCAAACCATATGAGGCATTTCAAATGAGAAAAGAAAGACCTTATTATGAAGTCATGAATCATATGCTATAACATGCCTAACAGGAGTGTTGCTTACCAGTGGCAAATCTCATTATGTGAGCATGTGCATGTAAATCATATATAATTAATAAATCTGCAGAGTTGGAGTTCAAAGATGAACTTCAACATCTGCCCTGGCCAGACAAGAATATTATCAAACCACCGAGTTTTGGACAGAACAGTGAGGACCCGAATCTCTGGAGTAACTAGCAGATGTTCTGACAAACAGCATTCAACTATTCAAAAGTTGTATGAATATATTCTAGCAAGGTTGGAAGCTGTATTAAGGCAAATATATATTCACATTTTCAATGTATTTTTCATGACAGAAATGTTGTGACGAAAGAAAATAGTTACCTGACATTTCTGGGTAATAGAAACACTTTAAGTACACCCACATTATGCACTTCACTTTCTGTGTAATGTGAAGTGGTGTGACTCATTTTGACTTGGTGCATTGTGGTTATCTTTTGATGTGTTCAAGCTAGTCTCAAACCTCAGGTAAACTATAATCAAAAGAGTGACTTTTTTTCAAACATAAAACGCATACTGCAGCATGTTAATAGAGGCAAGGATGAAAAGAATGGCATCGTACACTGAGGAAATGCTCGTTAGGTGTTTTAAATGCGGAAACTGAAAGTTTCTTACCCGACTGATTTTATATTCATTGCTTAGATGGATATTCGGGTTGGAAAAAAAAAGTATCCTTTTGTATTAACAAGAATCTTAATTTCTGAAACAGTTTAAATGTACAATTTTTGACAAGATGGTTTGAATACAAGCAGTATATAAATTCATGTTTAACCTTACTTATATGATTATGGTCAACCTCTTTTTCTTGTTTGAATATTCCTCCCTAAGGGAACACTAATTGAAAAAGTGGAAGAAGAAAGATAATTATTCTCTCTGGAAAAAGTCCTGCTCACAAACCAAGATTCCACCTATTGTTCTAACTACTGTATAGTCTTTGAACATGTTCATGCTAAATTAAGTAGTTTGTTGTAATGAGATATTGTTCTCATTTGGAGACAAATTAAATTTAGTTTATGGTGGTGTGCGTGACAACTATATTTGTCAACTGTCATGACTTGTGCTGTATTTATATAATTAATCATCCAGACCTCAAGTTTTGGCATTTTAACTTCACAATTTATACATAACTTTAGCAAAAGAAAAAAAAAAGGCACCTATATGACTTTTTTCCCTACCTAAGTATAAAAGACAAAAAAAAAAAAAAAAAAAAAAATCCCAGCAAGATGAATTTCGTGCTAACTTTTGTGACTTCTGGACGTTTGTGACCTTTATATTACAGCTGGAATGTAACAAGAACTGCAACACTTGCAAAATGGCAGTGTTAAAAGTTCTTTTGAGGGCAAATTAGTCCACTGTCAATACGCTGTGGCCAAATTAGAATCAAACCATGCAGCTAAGTTGAGGAATCTAACACATCTGAATTTAGCCACTTTCATGACCTTTCCAAGCAAATTATTTTATTGCTTTCCCACAGATGTGACAGTAACAGGTGCATGACTGTTATTCATTGCTTCTTATTAAGAGAAAGAATATATTAATCTCAATGTGTTAAGAAGGATTCACAATTGCATTTAGCTAAAGTATGGCTCAGCGCCATAAAGTTTGCCTTTCGACAAAATCTTTTTTAACCAGATATCTAGGCTCGTTTCCGGAACAAGCTGTCATACTGTCGACTAAATAGGCTATACTTTTTAAATGGAACTTGCCTAAATTGAACCAGCTATATTCAAAAGAAATAAATATATAAATAAATTACACAGCTGACCAGACCACTTTATCTAGGCAGCAACATACAAATAGCTAACTTAATTAACTAATTAAGCTAGTTTATCTTTGCTTAAAGAAATAGTTCACGCAAAAATCACTTGCTTACCAGTGGATCCTCTGCAGTGAATAGGATTTTAATGATGGATTTGTTTATTACAGATATATAGCTTTTCACTCCACAAGTCCTTAACTGATGGACTGGAGTCATTTGGATTACTTGTGTATGATTGTGATGTTTTTTATCAGCTGTTTGAACTCTCATTCTGACGGCACCCATTCACTGAAGAAGATCCACTGGTGAGCAAGTAATGTAATGCTAAATTTCTCCAAATCTATTCTGATAAAGAAACAAACTCATCTACATTTTGAATTGCCTAAGAGTGAGTAAATTTTCAGCAATTTTTAGCTTTTGGTTGACCTATTCCTTAAAAAAACGAGTTGTATTTGAATAAGCATAAAATGTGCACTCTCAAATATTGAGTGAAATAGTCTATAGATGCCTTTTTAATTAACTATATTTATAATCTTTACGGTGCATTATGGGTTTGTTAAAGTGGTAGCACTCATTACCCAGGCCAAACAATTTTCTTGTTGCACACACTCTGTTTTATCCTTATTTATTAAGTCCTGCGCATTAAAATGCCAGAGAAGTTGTGCTGTACACAAGACCCAGACTGTCCCTATTGTGAGAACACGTAGCATGTCCCTCGCTCTTTTTCTGCATTCTCACTCACTGTCCTCTTATCATTGTCTTCCTTTTGTTCTGTGATGTGTTAGCTAATGGTTTCATGCATGTTGCTGAATGATAGTGGAGAACCTAAAGCAGATGGTCTCAACCTTCATGTCAGGTGTGTTTAGTAGCTCTCTGTTCCTCTCCACTTTATTATTCTCCCTCTCTTCATTGCTTCTACAGTGTAATGCTTGTTTGAAGAATTTTAATTGAATTAATCGCATGATATGCTGATTAATTAATGAAATTAACCTCAGCTAATCACATAAATCAATAGTTGGTGTGAAAAGCTCCCAAAGATAATTAAAGGAGGCACTACATTATTGTATCAGACAAGTAAATCAAAGTAAATTACAATATATATATATATATATATATATATTCAGAGTTAGAAAGCTTTAGAATTATTTATTACTTTTTTATTTTTTATTTTTGTATTTCATATTTAGACAATTAAACAGCATTAATCTGTATTTTTCATTTCTAGTTTAGTTTAACACAATATATTTTAGAGTAGTGTGCATAAATTTTTTTTTTTTTCAATTTCATCACTGCCCTACAGTTCTTATTTAATAGATAATTACACAATATCACAATATTCTGAATTTTTAATCTAGTGTACACAATATACATTTTATATTTTAGAGTAATGTGCATAAAGACTAACAAGGAGTTAGCAGGAACCAATTAAGCAAAAATTATTAATTTACACACACACGCACACACACACACACACACACACACACACACACACACACACACACACACACACACACACACACACACACACAGCCACTAACCTGCTTAGTTTACCAGAGCTGCAGAGCTCATGATAGAAGCTCAGACTGTCAAAACCCAGTCAAAAAGAATGCAAATGTGTCAACAGTCTCTGGGTGGCATGTAACACAACAGAGAGCTGCTTGCAGAATATCTTTTGTTAAAGTATAGCAAACTTCCTCTCAGTGTCATGTTCAAATTCGAAGTAACCTCACTTTCTGGTTTCTAAAATTGGAGACGACATATAAGTAGTCAGCCAGCACTTAATCTAATACAGTTTTTCACTTGAAATGTAGGGAGTACAGGAGTACAGCACTATTAGAGCTGAAATTATTACTAAATAAAAGAGCATGCAGGTGTTAAAATGCGAACGGTAAATATAAGACACAAAGGAATGTTTTGGTGGCTCGTGCAGAATCTGTCTGAAAGCAGCCCAAAGGTAAAAAAAAGTTTTCAACAGTTTTAGGCAGCTGCTCAAATGCACTGTTGAATCAGGAAATTAATTCTGATGCTCTGAACTGAGGGCAACTCTATTCCTGCCCAATAACAGAAGCTCTGGCTACAGTCCCACAGCAGACATGCTGCACAACCAGGGTCAAACGTGTTAATGTGGGATTTCTCTTCAGACTACAATTCAGAAGACTTCAAAAAAGAGAGAGAGAAAGAGCAGTTATCTTCACAAAAGTGGCTAAATGCTATAATAAATGCCATTATTCAGACACCAGATATGATATTTTTAGTTTGTGCAGGACACTATGGTTCATTTATGTAAGTGAGGATAGCAAAATAAAATAAACTGTGACATATTATACCCAAAAATACTTCATACAGTGGACTACCAGTAAAATTATTCAGACACTTTGACCTGACCTTGTTTTGTGTTTTTCTTTAATTGCTAATGCAACCTTTTTACACCACAGACTGAACAAAATTAAGCATTGCTTGGTAATTGGTTGACCTAAATTGGTATTACCTACTTGTGTACTTAAATTTAACAGCTCATAGCTGACAGCTATTCAACCTAATTCATTACATACCTTTCTATCAAAGTCATCTGACATTATCAAGATGAATTTGTTCTGACACAGTTTAACTCTGACTTCTTGTCATATTTTATGACCATTTTCTATATATATATATATATGTATATATATATATATACATATATATATATATATATATATATATATATATATATATAGATATATATATATCTTTTCATAAAATTTTTATTGCATTGTTTTGGAGTTAAGTGCATTACCTAGATGCTGTTTGACTTAGTATTTGGGAGCACTTAATTATTGGCTGCATTTGCTGAATTTATAAATATAATATAAAAGATATTTATAACATTTAAATATATAATTTAATGATGCATATAGATTAATGAAATGGGATATTCAATCATCATCGACAGGATAATCTGGTTCAATAGAAAAGATAAAGCCATCAAGTCAAAGGTCTAACGAATTTGGTGGATGCCCTAAGAAAAGTTAAAGCTAGAAATATTTTTCTCAGAATAATAATGTTGGCTTTTCAGATATAATTCAGATATAATTTTTTATGATTTGTTTCTTATGTTTTGTTGCATTCTCGCTGTAATCTGAAAATGTTAGGTAGAGGTGAGACTTAGTGCCGGTTGTTCCTTTGAAAACACTTGTCAGCCAATGTTAAATTGTTGTTTGAGAAGCTGAATACACAAACTAATATAATGATAAACATCAGCTTTTCAAAGCTACAATGTGGAGTCTGTGAAATTGTGACTTTGGGGAAAATATCTAATCTGTATTTCAACTGTGAATGTATCTTGAGCCCCACCGTTGACAGCAACATCCGTTTTGTATATCTGAAGCCTTGAGTCCCACAGAGAGCTTTGACTGCCCCCTTCAGAGAGAGTCCTCTGTGTTCTGTGACCTTCAAATTAAACAGTTGCTATAACATTCTGATCTCTCTCACACACACACACAATTTGTAATCGCTATCCTTTTGAGAAACATGTACTATCATCAAAGAGAAACATTTTGACTTTCTTGCTCGGGTTGGGTTTATCCTTGTGAATACCGCTGTCTCACACTCTAATCTTTTCTGTTCTTTATTTAACAGAGGCCAATTGTTTGTGCTCCGTAAATGAGACAATGAATTATTGAGAGATCAGAGTACAATGAGACTCATTTCAGAGTGGAAATTGAATGCTTAGCATATTGACATTTATCATGAATAGCGTCATTTTAAACACTCACAGTCAGTAATTAATTCCACTTGTTATTTTTTAATATCATTAATGTGATACATGCAGCATGCAACAATGTTAAAGTAACTTTACACATGATCAGACTCATCTTTTATATGCAAATTGGAAAAATAAGTATATTATTTTGCTAGCAGTGAGAGGAGAACTTTGACTTGTTTGTATTAAAACATGTTTTTGAAATAAGTATTTTATGCTCATCAGTGCTGCCTTTATTCGATCAAAATACAACATAAAATAACTAATATGCTGATATTTCTTCTTATTACTAATGTTGAAAGCCATTGTGCTTCTTTCTAGAAATTGTGCTCTTTTTTCAAGATTCTTTGATGAATAGAAAGTTAAAAGAACAGCATTTATTTGAACAGAACTTTTTTGTAACAATGTCAATTTTTGCAGCTAGTTTAATAGCGAGTTTTTCTATGCCTATTTGGTTGGTTGGTTTGTTAGTCAGATCTCGTCCTTTTGATTAAGCAATTATTGGCCAGAATACTCTGAAACATAGACTTAGTCAACATTCTGGCTACACAAGACTAGAGGTCACATCCAGAGATTTTTTTTCTCTATGATGGACAGCTCTAAAGATACAATGTGGCTTATTTCAATAGCAGCCATCTGATCATGTCATAGGTAATTTTACTGGACAAAACTGCACATCTAAAAGTGTAAAAGAGGGGTCCAAGATGAGTCAGATGCTCCTATATTTCTCCAGTTGTGGGTCTTCCAACATAATTTCAATTGCTTGATATGTTCCATGTTTGGAAGGGCCAGTAGGAGATTTTAAGGGGTTGAGGCAGCCAGACAGGAACCCAGTGCCCAGAGCCAATCCCTCCTGAGGTCTTTCCTGTATCCCACGGCAGGTGCCATTCCCAAAATTGTTAGTCTGTGTGGGCAGATGACTGCCAGAAATCTTCTGTCAGGATTTTAACACACTTCCTATATTTCCATCCACCTCAAAATGTTCTTTGTGCCACTAATACTCTGATTTGCTGGTATTTTGCAGCCTTGTTTGTGTGGCAAATCACTCCTTTTGTTGAGGAATCCAGCACAGATGGCAGACACTGTTTGCACTTGTTCACAGAAAGCCGTGTCACATTTGTTTTTGTTTGTTTTTTAGAATGTCTGACCCAATGAACGAGTCCAGAGTGAACGTCAGGGAGCAACAGGGCATCTCACAGCAGCCAGTGAAGGTGTGGAAGAAAATATCAAAAATCAGGGCAACAGATAAGTGGTAACAACTAATAATTGGAATTACTACTGACAATGTGTTTCTATATTTGTTTGCTTTGTAAAGGACATGTGAGGCCTATCTAGTCTTAGAATCCAATTCTAGGATTTTTTTTGGCCAAACACTTTCAATTTTCAGCAAATTAATGATCACCAGCTTTGTCCAGATTATAGACTTTTGAAAGAACTTTTTTTTTTCCAAATGGGTGTTTTTTTTATATATAAATTTGCTCATTTTATTTAGCGATTTCATCTGAAAGAAAGTAAACATATGGGTTATTGCTACTGGCCATAATTGATTATCTGATTATTCTAGCCCAAAATTTAAAAAGAAGGATTTATTTATTTATTTATTTATTTATTTTCATTTACCTATTTACTTTTTATCTTTAGTTGGCTTAGACCAACAAGAAAATATCAACGCTATCTCACGACCAGTTCGTACGTATTTTACGAGGTGGCTAATTTGTACGAATACGTACGACCTCACTCGTACGATTTTGTATGGTTTGTCTAAACCCCAGTAACGGGTAGGATTAGGGGCGGGGTTTGATGTAGGTCACTCGTACAAATTCATATGAATTGTGCAACTCGTAAAATGTGTACGATTTGGCAAAAATCGTATGAATTTGTACGAGTGAGGTCATACGAATTTGTACGAATTAGCCACCTTGTAAAATATGTACGAATTGCCATGAGATCGGGCTGTAAAATATTTATATAATTCAAGACATATCTGGCCTGTATAAAACATCATTAATCCGCACACCTGCTCTCTCTCTCTCTCTCTCTCTTTCTCTGTGGATGATCTAAATGGAGACTGGCAGCTGGTGAGTCATGCTGAATTAAAACTGCTTTACCTGTTAAAGGCCTGAAGGGTTTGGCGAGTCCATGCTAGAGACAAAGAAAACGATTTCGCCAGATCATCAGCTGCTCAGATCCACCTGCCTACTGCTGACAAGATAAACGTTCTTTCGTTTTCTCTTTATTTTTCTCTCATTCCCTCCTACTCTAGGAACAAGGTAATGTTGGACATGTGTTTTCATCTGGCAGAGGTACAAAGTTGTACAGTTGTTTTGCCTCAACCACATCTTTCTTTCCATTTTTATCCTCTGCCATCCTACACATATATTACACAATACACAGCATTTTGGTAAAACACAGATAAACTATATATAAAACTTAATATTCTTAATCTAACATGACATTTAGACACTAGGGAGTCTGTATAATTTCCATAAATCAGTGTTTATAGACAACAGAATGGTAGCTGAAAACACAATAAAGTTCTTTACATTCAGTTCTGTCATTCCTCAAGTCCCTAGTGAGAGCTGCTCTCGGATGTAGCATTTGAGAGCTGATGGGACTCAGGCCGCTGCCAGAGCAATTTAAGAGCTTGAATGATTTCAGTCGGTTTACCTTTGATACTAGCAGTTTCAAAGCATGTCCACTGAGCATTTCAAAGCATCTGTGTCTCGTACACAGGTCCTCCTTGTCCTCCACAACAGACCTTTGTCAATCAACAAAGAGCCAAGAGGAGGTGATACTAGGACACTGGGAGCTTTGGATACAGATGTGGAAAGTGTGTTGAGGGCTTTTGCGCGTATATGTATTTAAATGTATTCAAGTGGCTGGTGGCATTTGGTCTAGTTTTAGCATTTGGTTTAGAAGACCTCTGAACGTGTCCTGCAAGTTGTGAGGTAGTGCCTCTATGGATTGGATTTGCTGGTCCAGCACATCCCATAGATGCTCAATTGGATCGAGCTCTGGGGAATTTGGAGGCCAGTGGTTTTTCGCTTGCCTAACACATGAAATTTAAGAACTGACCTAATATATCCCACCAATTGACAGGTGCCATATATTTTTTAAAACTATTAGCATAATTCTGGCTTTTTTGTAATTCTGTTGTCCAGAGTGTTGTCTGCATTTTTGCAAGATAGATATGCTGCTATAGCATATAAATGAACTTACTCAATTGCTTCAGCTATTCAGCATGTCACAGTTAATGAAACCATTCTGAATGTAACAATTTAGCTGGTAACATTAGTCGGTCTCCAGAAGTATCCTTGGAGATGAAAGGCTGGCGTTGTCCTATATGTGGTCATCTGTGCAAATCCCAGATTGGATATAATTGTGCCATTTAAAAGGAACATAATTGATCCATGTATTCGGTCAGTCTTAATAGATCAAGCAAAAGCAGAATACTAATCAGAGCATGACAAATACACACTGACAAAGCTACATCGCTCACACACTTGTATGGAAAGGTTTTAAAGAATTGAAATGCTTTACAAGGTAATCCTTTCAAATCTGTTGCAACAAAGGAAAGAGAAACAAAAAAGAAAGAGACAAGGGAAATATTGTTCATTTCTGTGAAATCTTCAGCAATTTGCTGCTAGTGTAATTATGTTATACGATTTAGAAATTTTTTGCCATATGATAGTTTGTGTAAGAAGCATTTTTGCTAAATACCTTCCCCAGCTTCAAGGCCTTGAAATTTCATGTAAAAATATTAATCCATACTTGGTATGTTGCAATCAGTAACAAAACACCTGAGAGCCAATGGCATGTTATAGGGTGGATGGGAAGGATTTCAATGATGTTCAGGGAATAATTAAAATTTCCCACATTGTTCTATTGTATGATTTTGAAAGCACAAGTAGAATGGACTACTTTTATGGTGCATTTTTGGTGCTTTTGTCAATTTTGGAGAAGTATAGTTTACTTGACTTTCCACAAAGGACAGCTCATTATGTAATCAATCAATCAGTCAATAAAATCCTTTTTGTATAGAAAATCATACAGGTTTCAAACAGCACAAGGATGACAAATTTTATTTTAACCCTAAACGTTTGGAATATGGCACGAGACTTTACTGTAGGGTTAAATTTTTTAATGCATTCGGAATCATGAACTAACAATGAACACCGAATAATGCCTTTACAGCATAATATTAACTACTCAAGATTAATTCTAGTATATTAATTCTGATTATTATAATAATTCTATATTCTATACTAATACTTTTTTATTAATACATTTCAAGCTATATATATTAATGTTGGTTAATTTATTACGAACAAATATGAATTAACAATGAAAAAGTTATCTTGAATATTAAACTGTGTACTGTTTAAAACAACACCTAAAATTGTAAAAACCCGAAACTTGGTTGTAAAATGTTGAAGTAAAACTTATATAAAAATGTTAATAAAAATATATGACGAACCACATATCAAATATAGATTGTATTTTCTAAAGATGTTCAAGCATTTCTTCAGCCCTTGAGCAAAGTTAAACTGTGTTCACCTGCCTTTGAACTGGCCTGTGAACCCTTTAATCTTTCATGAGCGTTTTTATCTCCACATTGCCATCTTACATTCTGATCCAGATCCTCTGGTGGTTTCCTAGTAGTTTTTACAAGTTCGGACATGAGTCATTATTTAATCTGTGTGAGACATTTTCATGGGGCTCATGGCCATCTAACCTGCAGTTCATAAGCTCAGTTTCCTGATGGACGGCTCCAAGCTGCATCTGCTCCATGATCAAGGGCTTGATTTAAAAGAGTGTTGCCATGAATAAGACATAGAGGGTTGAGAATACCCGTGACTGGGGTTGTGATGTGTGAATGTTTGTTTTTAATTCTGTACAATCTGAAGCTAAGGGGAAAGAAACTACTGGCTGCAAATTCACCAAAATATCAATACAGTCAATGCCTTTCAAAACACATTTTGAATATTTTTTTCAAATATCATGGTGATATTCAGGAAAAAAAGTGAGAGTGCGATATTGCATTGCGAGTGCGATATTGCTTTTATAAAACAGTTCAACAAGCAAGAAATTAATATTGTGGAACTTATATTTTACACACAGTATTGCCAATAACTTAGTCTGTTTACTCCAGTTAAAGTAATTGCCTTCAAAGTCACAGCACATTACATACTTGCATGTTTCTGAGCAACAGTGGTGCTGTTTCATTCCTAAACATGTCAGCATTTTGAACTAAATGTTTGAATGTATGATGACTCACTCATAAACACAGTCACTTGATTGATTCCTGAATCAATCATCATTTTGAACTAATTATTTGAGTGTGTGATTCAGTGACTCACTCATAAATAGTCACTTGATTCTTTTCTAAATGACTCAGCGTTTTGAACTAGTTGTTTGAATGTACGATCCAACGACTCGCTCATAAAAACAGTTGTTTCATTGCTAAATAAATCAGCATTTTGAACTAATTGTTTGGCTGTATAACCCAATGACTCACTCATAAATAGTCACTTATGCCATTCCAGAATGAATCAGCGTTTTTAAAGAAATTGGTTGAATTGAGTCAATGACAGTCACTTGTTCCTGAATGAATCAACATCTTTATTTGGTTATATTAATGATTCAATGACTCACTCATAAATACAGTCACTTGGTTAATTCCTGAATGAATTCCAAATGTTTTGGTTGAATCAATGGTTGAGTCAATGACTTGAATGTGATTTTTGTGTTCCTTTTGTTGTGTTTCTTAAGCATTGTTTTTGTTGCTACAAGTTGGTCGACATAGCTAAGAAAGTTTTTAAGTATTTGAAAAGCTTTATTATTTATGAAGCATAATTAGCATGCATGTGATTAAAAGTGAAAGGTGATTAGTTATTTATAGCAAACATTTCATTTTGTGGGTAATTCCTTGTTACTAGAAGACAAAATTTAGACTCGTCCTGCGTCTTGTCTATTTTTCTTTGCTAGCAACGTTGTCAATGAAAAATGGTGCTGTCAAAACTGTGGAAAGGTGGGTGGGATAATGAATATTTTTGTCAAAATAACAAATCACTGTTCATCAGTCAGAGTTGCTTAGAACGGCCAATTTAGGCCCTTTCCTATCGGTGAACGGTGAAGGGTTGCTGGGCTCACTAGGTAATGAAGCTTTCCTGACCTTGTTCTGACCAGCAGATATTGAAGAGATGAATGACTACGGCTGCCTGTGTTTGGAGAGCTGCTGCATTTGGTCTAATTGTTTGGCCTTTGTCAAATAATTATCTCATTTTCGGGTGAAAAGCATGATGGGTCTCTACAGAGGTATCACTCTTGATTCAAGAGGGATCTGGCTGCAGAATGCTTTCAATGTATAATGGGAGACTAGTGTTATGTTTTACTGATACCAAATATTATGTTGTGAAATAAACAATCATACAAACAAAATAAAGCAAACTTTTGCATGATTGTTTGTTCGGAGAAAGCTAATTTAACAGCCGTCACAAGCAGTTAACCATAGGATACTGCTAATGAAATAGGCTTCCTTTTGGATTACCATAGTAGTCTCTCTCTGCATGATGTTTATGGAGTTTATTGCTCTCCTGATGGGACTGCAGCTGACTTTAGAGAGGCCATAGGATGGATGTGGCTTAAAATAAATGGCCAACAAGACAATTGAATGCAAGGTGCAATCCCACATTATTAGCTGTAATGGCTCCTTATCGACAGACTAATTCTCCTCTCGAATTGAATGTGCCACCCCAGAAAAAGGATGAGAGGAAAAGGGAAGTTGTATTTCCTTCGGACTGTTGTCATGCTTGATGCCATTGCCCCTTTTCCACTCCCTAGCTTTAATTTTGTTGAAAAACCTATAGCTAATACTAATTGTGGAGTTCATTGTGTGAAATAAGGCCAAATTTGATTAATTTGCCATGTTATGCATGAAAAAGAAGAAAACTAATATTTCAAGACTGAGTATGTGCGCATTGATATACTGGACAGTTATATTCCTGAATAATTATATTTGGAAATAATCAAACAATTATATTTTGGAATATTATAATAAATGAAATTAACTATTTTAATATATTTTAAAATGCAATTTATTCCTGTGATGGCAAAGCTGAATTTTCAGCAACATTACTCCAGTCTTCAGTATCATATGAACCATAAGAAATCATTCTAATAAGCTGATTTGATGCTCAATTATTACTGGTGTTCAGTTAATAGTGGTTCTGATTATCACCAATGTTGAAAACAGTTTTTGCTGCTTAATTGTTTTGTAAAAGCTGATATAAAGGATTTTTGATGAATAAAAAGTATAATAAACAGCATTTATTTGAAATAGAAATCTTTAGTAACATATAAATGTCTTTTTGAACAGTTTAATGTGTGCTTGCTGAATAAAAGTCTTTCTTTCTTTCTTTCTTTCTTTCTTTCAAATGAACATTAGAATCATTTCTGAAGGCTCATGTGACAGCTTTGCCATCACAGAAATAAATTACTTTTTAAAATATAGTCTAATAGAAAATAATTGTTAATGTTTAATATTTCATTACATTCATTTTTTACTAGAATTTTGACCAACTAAAATACAGCTTTGGTGAGCATAAGGGCATTCTTTCAAAAACTTTGAAACGTCAGGTGCGTGTACTGTCCTGATTCATTAAAACTTAATGACTCATGTCAGTGAGTGTCCTCATCCAAAACATGTCATTTTAATGGCTTGGCAAATTACATAACAGGTGGCCATGATTATGTCTGAACAGAGGGACAGTGGCAATAAATTCTTGCTCTTGTTCTTTCTTGCATTCTTTGTGAGTCTCTGGATGAAATAGTGGACAGTGATGGTTGGCCCACTGAGATGTTCAGATCTGAAACGAAAATGGACTTTGGTTGTAATCACAGCCTGGCACTAAAACATCCGAATCCGGCTCATAAAACAACTGTCCCTTCACGAGGCAGGACTCTAAAGCTTAATAAAGAATGTCCCAGCAGGTACAAACAGCCTACTGGCAAAACAACCAGGAGACGAATGGACGCTCCTTTTCTATCAACAAACAGAGAAATGAAATCAATGGAGTCACACTGTTTGGTACAGTAAAGATTTGTAGCACTGACCTAGAGTACAGTTTTTTTTTTCTCTATATCATTCATAATTTAGTGCTATGGATCTTCATGGAGTGGAATTGCCTATTGGGGTGAAGTTTGAGCTCAGATGGATTTGGCACTTAGTCTTGTAGAAACACAGACTTTTATGGCTCTCATCGATTAATTCGGAATGCATTATATGCTTGTGGGAATAAACTGCACAGTAAGGTATAGGTTCATTTACTCACTGTGCATCAACAAACAGCTAAACCGCATCCTGATAGGTTGATACCAGGTTTAAAGCTCTCAGCAGGTTACACTGTTCACAGTCAAGATCAGAATGAAGTGTTTTCAGGCGTGACCATCTACGGCCTCTGTGAGTGCCGCAGCGTATCACTGCAGTCATCCAGTTGAAGAGTGTCTCTAAAAAACAAAATCTGGACTTCAATTCCTGAAACAGCTTCTTACTCTCAGCGGGACTGAAAGCTCAGAGGGCTGTTCATCCTTCTCTCTGTTCTCTTCTGCTCTACTATCACTTTTAGCCTGCGTCACGCCTCTGTAGATAACAGCGACCTCATCTGAATGGACTTGTGACATTATGTCATATCTGCTCTGGACTCAGCTGGCCATCATGTCTGTTGCAACATCACTGACAGAATGATAAAGAGTCCATTTTAGGCCAGCAGTGGAATAAAACAGTAGAAAAATGAACACTCTTGGGGTCCAGCTGGCTAAAAATAATGACACT
Source organism: Tor tambroides (assembly GCA_021397915.2). Classification (NCBI taxonomy): domain Eukaryota; kingdom Metazoa; phylum Chordata; class Actinopteri; order Cypriniformes; family Cyprinidae; genus Tor; species Tor tambroides. The sequence continues at coordinate 16,601 of JAFVLL020038070.1, forward strand.
ACTAACTCGATCTCAATACTGACACTCGATCAGCTATTTTAAATTGAAGCATATTGAAGTATATATATTGGTGAGCATAAGAAACTTTCAACAACAATAGAAAATTTTGATTATTACAAATATTTGACCAGTAGTGTATATAAATGAGATGTACTGATACATTGAATTTATATGTTAATTTCAATGCTTTCAGTCCAACATATATTTTGTTATATTTTTAAAAGATACTTAAAAAGCTTTAATGTATTAGCTAATTTGTTAGTAGTGTTACTGTAGCTTAGCTATAAGTCAATTTCAGAGCAGCTTATCCAAAACAGAAAATGAACAGAGAAAAAAGAAAAAGTAACATTTGTATGGGAACGTGACATGATTTGTAATAGTCATTACAAAGCTACACTTGTGTGAACAACTTGGTCTGGTCAAGGAAAAACTGTCCTTTGGGGTTGAACAAAAAAACATCAGAGAGACCTGTAACAGAACAAAGAACAGCTTGAAGGGATAGTAAGTGTGTGTGGATGTGAATGTGTTTCAGAAGAGGCCGTGGATAAGATACTGTGTATACAGACATTATACAATGAATGATCTTGTAGCTGCATAAAGGGAAATGCAAACCATGTCACTGGTGGATAAATTGTACAACACCCAGAATGCTCCATCTCTCCGTTTGTGCACTGATATCAGAGAGGCAGGTGGACCACCACCTGTTCTGGTCACCAGACAGTATGTTAATGCAAAACTGGATGTCTCATCTCATTGTGGTGGTGTCAAATTGATGCTTGTTAGTTTATTAGACATGGCATTGGCCATTTTCAAGCTACCACAGTCGAAGACATCAGACATCCCAGAATATTAATCAGATTTTATACTTTGGTTGTGAGAGATGAGTTGTACTGTTTTGTTGAGATGACAGTAGATTATTATAGTGCCAGCAAGGAGCTAAAAAGATTTTCAGTCCCCATCCATTGGAATCCTTCATCAAGTCCAACTTTAACAATCAGTATCAAAATGAAGTAAATCTCACAGTACTTCCAGTACTCAAGGTTTTGCTGAGCAACGTGTAAAACCTTAGAGATTTTTCAGAGGAGGATAGAGGAGGCCAAACATTTATTGCAGCTAGAAGTAGCGTTACAGGACAGTGAATCTGGTTAGATCTGGTTCTGCAAAGGTAGTTTGCAATGCTTCCTTAGTTTAGTAAACAAGCCGATTGCAGCCTCAGGTCCTGTGGGGGCGGTTGGCATTTTTCAAAGTGATTGTTCCCATATCTCATTTGTCAAGCATGTGCCCCTGTTATGCCAGATGATCCACATTCAGTCTCAGCGTTGATTTATTATGAGGTGCAAATCTAATCTGTCATATAATGTGGCGTGTTGAAACCACATCTCCCGTTAAAACATGTTCATCTCTATATTTGAGCTCTTGACAAAGTGTTGGCTGTCATGTTTATGCGCTAAAGACTCCTGTAAGTTAAACAGATCCATCATATTTATCCCTTTGGTAAAATGTCATTCAATAGGCTAAAAATAACACATCAGAAGTGCAACAAAAGTACTCAAACTTCAAAACAAATTAATGAGGAGCTAATGATGAGAGAAAACTCAAAGAATAAAAAAGCACGATCGGGTTTTAAAAATGTGGCTGTTTTATTTAGATGAAAATTGATGAATATAGGCTTGTTTGCTTAATTATAGGTCTGCATGATTCTAACTAGACAATATTTTGACAGTATTGTGTTGGCATGAGGCATTAAACAAGATTTAAAAAGCTCTTCTCTAATGAAAGTCTCTCAAATTAACCAGAGAGGCTTTATGGATAGGCTTTATATAAAATGTCATATGCACTGCAAGATACAGTACATTAACCATATTTGATTTTCTTCATCATTTTGGGTCCAGACATTAACTTTTCATAAAATGAAAAGTAAGCTTACCCAGACTCGAGATGCTTTAGGTCTGGGTATGCTAGGCTTGTTTCAGATAACATTATTTAGATATGCTAAACTGTGTTTTTCTTTGAGCATATTTTAAAAGAAAAATGCCTTTGACCTCAATTAATTACAGACTGTGACGACCATGTCCTACTATTTTCAGATGATAAGACAAGATGACTTTTCATAAGGGCAAAGAACATGCCTCTGATTTGGATTTCAAACACATTGACACTCGCTGTCATGATAAAAATCTGTTCTGTTTTGAATAAGCTCTTTACATGTTGCCACACATTTAGTCTTCATTGCTTATACACGAACAACAGCAACATTAGAAAACATTGTCATCCCCCAGCTTAATATCAAATACATGGGCTCTCAGAAAATTAAAGATGGTACAAAGAAATTAATTTCCTGGGAACAAACTACAGGACCTGAATGTGACAAGCACTTGTGTTATGAAGATTCCTAGCAAGACAGTATGTAAACATGTCAGTTCGGAGTCATTTGCCATTAAGATTTTTCACATTTAAACTTCTGCTTCAGCTTTTGCACAGTCAGAATTTACACAATTTAAGGTTACAAAATATATAAATCAATCAAACAAACAATACATACACACATACATAATGTATTAAGTTTTGTATCTATAGTCAGACTCTACACTCTAAAAAATGCTGGGTTAAATACAACCCAGCGCTGGGTAAAATATGGACGAACCCAGCGATTAGGTTGTTTTTACCCAGCGGTTGGGTTACTGCCCAGAAAGGTTGAATAAAGGCATTTAACCCAACTGTTGCTTGAAAGCAACCCAGCATGTGTTCTGTCCAATATTTACCCAGCACTGGGTTGTATTTAACCAAGCATTTTTTTAGAGTGTACCATTATATATTCTTATTTACATTTACATATTCAGATTTGCTTCCACATATTCATTATTTACATTTATATTTTCAGCCTTGTACTTTCTGACAGAAAGAAAGCGAGAAAGAAAGAAAGGACAAATATGCCAAAAATATAGTCCATTTAGACATTCGTTCTTAAAAGATGACAGCAGAGAAATTGCTTAGGGGCCTGAATGAACGTGCCTTGTTAATAGACCACAAACTTGTGGTCACATGAAATTGCACAGCATATTGGGACAGTGATTACGATGATCACACCTGTTAGATTTCTTCTGACAGATCTCATAGTAATATCAACCTGCAGTGTCTGAGCCATTATGGATACAAAGCTCTGTCCATGTAAACAAACGACTGACAAAATGCACACTTTGGAAGATGTCAAGAGGTTTGAAAGGTGAAAAATGGAGAAAACGGCAACCACAATAAAGTGCTATCATGACTCATTTACTGACAATACGCTGCCCCTTGTGCATTTGAGGCGAATAAAAGCCCAGTGTGACAAAAGAACAAGCTGTCCCTGTCAGAGAGGGTGATGTTTAGCAAGTTTTCAAGTACTTCAAAACAACAGTGCCCCCAAAGTAGTCCCATGTTTTTGCTGACAAAGACTCATTTTTATCTGAGATGTATAAAGGGTCTGAGAAATATAATGAACCTAAATAATATATTTATATTATACATTACAAAAAAATCACTGGTTATACATAGAGTATGTTGCCATTTTTTATTTATTAGTCAGAATACACCTGCTGAATGGCTGTCCGAGGAGAAACTTGTTTCCTGCCTGCTTAATGTAACTGCTAAAGCTTACTAACCACATATTTGACACAAAACCTCTTTGCTTTTATTTTTGTTTCGTGTGAGCAAAGATTTCAGAATATTGAATATTAAACATGGAATCTTTTTGTTGCGAATTAACACGCATCATCTTTCAAAAGTGTGATGACACAAATTGCATATTCTATGGAAGGAAACGCAGCACCTCCTCTGAGTCTTCCTGCTGACTTGCATTGTAAATTAGCTGAAGCGTGTTAGACTCTCATGAGCCCTCAATGCAAAATATCGAACAAATGAACACACAAAAGAAAGGGAGCAGAACAGACAATTCAATAACATCCCCAAAAAAGCTTCAAGAATGAACAAAATCACAGTTTTCACAGCTCATTCTCTTCTTTTACCCAACACTGGGTTCAGAGGAGAAAATGTATATGTACTATTAATACACTCTCCTGGGAAACACACTTGGGGAAAGGAAATGTTGTTTTTTCCCCAATAGTTCCTCTTACATCCAAAGCTGTTTGGATCTGTTAGCATTATTGATTTTGATAAGCAAGATGCTGCATTATTTTGCCAAACTGAATGAGATTCCATCTGGTTGTTTGATCATTTTTGGCAACTGTTATTTGCATGTGTAACTGTGGGCCTGAAGACCTGTGTTTTGATTAGCTAGAAATATGATGATGCCCTTGAAATCTCATCAAGCACTCAAAAGAACAAAATGAAACACCGAAGAGAAAACAAACTGAAAACCCCTCCAGAGAAACTTCACATTTCTGATAATTAATTCGGTAGACTTGCCTGCTTGGAAAGATTCACTATTTCGTCATACACTACCGTTATTTCACATAGGCGATGTTTACAACTTATTCCAGAGGATTTTGTTAAATCATTTAAGAATAAACCTTTAGGATAGTTCACCCAAACCTGATGAATTTTCAGCATCATTATTTCAGTCTTCAGTGTCACATGATCCTTCAGAAATCATTCTGATATGCTGATTTTTGTGGAAACTGTGATCATTTTTTTTCAAGATTATTTGATGGAAGAAAGAAAATGGTCTCATTTGAAAGAAGACACTTGGGAGGTTGTCTTCCATTCAGAATTAATTACTCAATCATAATAATAAAGAAAATAATAATAAAGCTTAAATGTGTTGTATAGTTTTCTAGAAATACATTTGCATGACATATTTATGTCCAAACCTTATGTCCAGACTCCAAAACTTTCAAATAGTTGTGTCTATGAAGGGGGTGAGAATTTATCTGCCCATCAGGTGTTTTGACTGCATGGAATGTTCTTGTGTTTCTATGCTCCAAGCTCTGGAAGCTTCCTCTTTTTTTCCCTTGCGATGCACTTAGAAGATTGATATGTCCTTCATGATGATCGATCTCCAGGTCACAAGCTGGAGGACAAAGGAGTGAGGAATGACGAAACAACAGCTAAAGTATTGAGGAGCAGCCATTGTTTGCACCTTGTTTGATTTTTAATTGTCTTTGCCTATTTGATTGTCTATTTACATGTCACTGATTTTGCACGTTTTTATTCAGTGTTGATTTTTGTACCTAGAGATTTTTGAAGCATAATTATTCTGATTATTGTCAATTGTTTGTGTCAGCACATTGAGGGTAAATAGTCCCCTGGAGCTTCCAAACAATCATACACCTTTTTAGCCATGCTGGAGTCATACGTCACGGCTATGAAATTTACCCATTTCCTTTTTGTTTATATTCAAGAAGACAAGAGAAAATGGAAAGACTCGATGAATGCAGAAGAACACCTGCAGGCATTATTAGTAAGACCTACATAGGAAATGAACAGTTAAGGGTTTTATTTCTGTTGTTTCCCACAGGCCTCTGTTCTTCACCTTCCGTCTCCAGAAATCCCTGGTGGACCTAGACAGAAGACAGTTAGGACTCCTGAGATAATAGTCTCTTTTTAATTCTGCGCTGTCACTGAACTCCAGATCTGAGATTGGACCTGAATAAAATTTTCCTATATGCAGCTTTAATTAGTGTGTGATGTGATGGGGTGACAAGCCACAGACGGCCCTTAACAGTACACGTTACAGTCTCCAGTCAGACTGCGGCTTTCACCAGCGCTGTGTGTTTCTCCTTGGGGAATTTTGAAGTCTGTGGTAGTCTGAGAATTTCATTTGGCTGATTTATGTCAATTATGAACTGTGCTTATATTCAGTATTTGCTTATGAGGTTTTGTGCAGACATGAATTATTATTATTAGATGTGAAATAACACACTTTTACATAATAAAAGAGAATTCATAACAGAGTATTTCTGCTATCTGAGATTCCCTCTTATTATTCTCAGTAACCATTAAAATGTGTCCTAATGCACTTCACTTTCGATTTAGTCATGTAAGACGCATTAGCATTCAGTCTTCACATTCATCTCATTGTTTCTATAATGATGTGGCTTGAAATGAATTTTAAAGGGAATCAGTAATTGCAGAATCTTGCAGGTGATTGTAGAACTGCAACAAAAATACGTTCCTGTATCTGTGTCATTGTGTTTAAATGCAAACCTAATTTCTGCATTTAAGAAATGACTTTCTGTTTTCATCAAAATAATGACTCATTCACAACTCAAAGTTTTGGTCTGTTCTTCACAGTTATCACATGGCTTCAGAAGACCTGGAATACATTACATATCGACACAGGAGCATCATATGGGTTTGAAATGACATGGGTAATTAATGTAATGTAAGTACTGATGACAAAACGTCAATTTTTGAATGAGCTAATACCTTTAACAAGATTCTTTTCAATGAAAAATGCACTGTCCTTCTCTTTTCACTTACACAAATGCACCTGAAAGCACCAAGAAAATACTTCTGTGATATTCAGTAAGGATGACTTGACCCAGTTTTGCATTTCATTTATGAATACTAAATATTAAAATTAAACAACTTTCTATGTGCTAAGCTTTTCTTTCTTTTTTAACTAAATACTATAAACTGATGTAAAGAATCTGATGTACTATACACTGATGTAAAGAGATGTAAAGAAGAATTGTGTAACTATGTGTTCTTTATATTCAATAGCATCTTACAAAACTCAGTAAAAAATCGTGTATTTTTACCTCCATTTCTCTTATTGCCTTAAGAAGTCCCCATAATCTAAATGTACAGTATCTTCTTCTACCAATAGTTGTCTGTATTGCCTTCATAGATTTGTATTTTTCTAAATTAAATTCAAATAGTAATAATAATACTAAATCAAACAGCAAATTTTAATGTTTATACCCTGCAGTCTGATGAAAATATTTACATGCGTAATATGCACTACTTTCATTCCAAACAAAGTTTCTATGCACGCTAAGAGCAGCATTTAGTGTCAGTGCTCCCATAACAGCGAGACACTTTTGAGCGCTGTCAGAGGTCTTGCCGGAGAAAGCGACCGAGAAAGCTGAAGTTAGGAAACTCAGCGTGAAACCCCAGAGTGTAACTGCTGTTGCCTTTCTAACATATCCAAAAATATGTCTTGCATTACACTGCAGATGTACACAAAGATTCAAACATGGCACTGCAATTATTCTTCCATTTACTGGGTTGTTTAAGATTGGCTGCTCTTTCAGTTTCATAAATCAAGAATAGAAACTTGGATCTTTTCTTTCCAATTTAGGTGCTTGCCTGAAAGCTTTTCATTCAGATTGAATGCATGTCCTCTATAGCTACTGTTATTCATCTCAACCAGTGGTGAATGTGGTTGGGGTAGAGTTAATAGGTATAAGTTTTTGAGTTTGAGTGAGTACTCAGACAGGGTCGGGCTGAAAAATCATGCACATGACATGTCTACATTATAGCTATAAAGGACATTTGGTAACACTTTAGAATATTCACTATTAATTACGACATTTCCCTCAATAAATTCCTAATTTGCTGCTTATTAAAAGTTAGTAAGGTACAGGCACAGATTTTTAGAATATCAACAAATTAAATCTATTGTAAAAAGGAAATTTAAGTCTAATCATATCAAATTACAAATACCACCAAGTGTGGCAG
>JAFVLL020038071.1:0-10037 GCA_021397915.2 Tor tambroides
AAATTGAGCCGCCGGTCGACTTTGAAGTGTTTATCTGAGTCTGAAGTAGGAGAGGACTCTCGTCTGGCCTCCGTGACGAGTGTTGGGATTTACGACAGTGTTTAGAAATCATTTCCAGGGAGCGGAGAACATAATGGCCTTAAAGTACCCTGTGTGTTTACCATTCGGCTCTGCTGCTTGGAGGATTCCAGCATCTGATGAAGGATTCAGTTCAGAAAGAATTAACGATATGCTTTACACAACCCGAGTTAATTTCCATTTGATTGTATGGAAGACAGCTTTGAATAAAATATTTATCATAGCATCGTACACGATGGGTAAATATGACGTGTGCACCCGTTGTTGATATTAAAGGGATGGTTCACCCAAATGTGAAAATGTTGTAATTGTTTACTCGCCCTCACGTAGTTCCAATCACATATAATGTTCTTTTTTTCCGAGAAGCACTAAAAAGTAAATCAACATCAATCTCTTGCACTGAAAAGAGAGATGCCTAACATCCCATTTGGTGTCTGACCAAAGAAAGACATAGAAATCATATGGGGCTAGAACGATAAGAGGGTGAGCAAATGATGACTTTATTTTATTTTTATTTTTTTGGATGACACTCATTGCTAGACCATGTTTACAGTGGCTTCAGCCACCCATCTTTCATCTCAGCCCCTCTAAAACTCTATAATTAACTCAGCTGTCAACAGTCTAAAAATCTGTGATTATGTGATCTTTCTTCACGTTTGCTGAAAACAGCAGCTTCAGTGGGATATTTGAGAATCTTTCACTCTTAATCCTCCCCTTACTACTCATTAAAAAAAACTTGTCAGTAAGTATTTGTGGATGTTTCAACAACAAACTTCAGGAATAGAATAATACTGTGCTTCTTAAGCTCTGAGCACATTTTCTGTTTTCACCATTTTTTAAATACATCTTTTTGATGTTATTGTGAATGATTCATCAATGCATATGCTCCTGTGAAACTACAGGCTTCTCTCTGGTGGCGTATGCCATTGGGGATTGATTCCCCAGTCATTTAGTCTGCTTAAATTCAACCTCAAACTCGCATTCAGATATGCCTCTATTCAATCAACAACCGATAATAACTAAATCCCTGTCCTGAATTTTGTCTTTTTTGGTAATCCATTCCACTTGCAACTTTAATACCACAGCAAAACTAAAAAAATAATATTTCTAAAGACTGTGTCAAATTTTGATCCCAGGAAGGCATTAACATGTCTAAAGGGTCTGAACAGGTACGAGAGAAAGAGAGCGAAAAGAGAGATAGAACAAATGAGGATGAGAAGAAAGAAAGAAAGTGACAGAATAAAGAACTGAGGAGAACACAGGATATATTGATTGGATCATCTGGGGTTCTGAAATCAGAACTGATATGACAATCTGGTCTAGACTGAGCACATCAAAAGATATTCACAGTTTATCAATGCTCCTGAATTCATTTCCTTTTCAGACAGTCCTCACACTTAAAAAATGCTGTAGGGACACACATGCACGGAAGTTATGATTTGTATGATAAAACCATTACAAGTCTCTACAGGAAATAATCACACTCTCACACTGAAGCCCCTCTCTTCTATGAGAATTAAGGAGTCTCACAGACCCATGCTGATATTAGACAAGGGACAAAAATCAAGCAGACAGCACAGTGAAAGAGATCCACTGTCTGGACTGTATCCTTTTACTGACCTGAGAGCAGAAGATAACGCAGCATCATCACTGCACGGCTCTGAGATTCCCAAGCTGGGAAAAGTCAAAACACACTTAAACAATTTGTGTATGCATGTTTATCTTCGCGTGTCATTAATCCAGAAAATGAAGCATATGAGAGACTGGGGGCAATTGCAACAGGGGACAATTTGTAACACTAAATTTCTTCAATTACAAATAAGCCAGAGTGATGACACTTATTCAACACATGTTCAGTAGAGATATCTATCTGTTTGAGAAAATGCTTCACTTGGTGAGTGAAACTAGATATTAAAAGATGTTATTTTCTGATAACACTTTTGCTCTGCAAGATTTTATGACTGAGGTCAAGGCAATTGTAAGTAGTTATGTAATAAAACCGAACTTATTAGAACATATTAACATGCACAATAAACATTATTCCATCAAAATATCTAGTTTTCGAAAAAGAAAAAGAAGTACATTTTATCATACCTTTAAAAAGAGTACTTATTATGGAAATATATACTTTAAAAGAATACACTTATAAGTGCAAGTTGAATTTATACATTATAACGCTAGACAGAATATTATTAAAACGTACTGATTTAAAGTAAAACTTTTTTTAAAATAAAATTTTTATTATTAGATTAGCACCAAAGTGGCCTTTTTAAAATAATATTATATTTTCTGCAAGTGCAGTTTTTAAAATATACTTAACATTGAATATAATTAAGCACACTTCCATTTCACAAGGGTATACTTTAGTAAAACTTGCTTCAGATAATTTTAATGAAAGTCCTACTTAGACTTTTGTTTTAAATGCGTATTACGGTAAAAACAACTCAGTAAATATTGAAGCAATTATTATTACTTAATCGGGTGCTTTTATTTCCACTAAAACAGATCGCCAAGTGTTACAGTTGACGAAATGGGTGTGATTATAACCCTCTGACCTCTTTATTAAATTCATCCCATTATAAGCCTACTATTACTTTTTGGAACACAGTAATGTTTCTTACACCAAAAGATGGAAGGTAGATTTGCAGTAATCTGTGAGTTATGAAGGAAAATGTTACAATTAATGTTAGTTACTTCCCTTCTATGTCTCTCCATCTCTCCCTTCTGCTTTGATGTCTTCAGAGACGCAGTGTTCCCATTACGTGTCGTTGATCAGATCTAACAGGAGACAATCTATGCAAAACAGAAGGCCAGGACAATCCATATTCCCTGTGCTATGAGGTTCTAAAATAAGAGCTTTTATCCTGGATCACCGATATCGGAATATTTTCCCTTCGCTCTGTCCAAAGCTCTTAGATATTTCCTATTTATGAGTTCCATCTGAAAACGCATAAATGTCACAAATGGTTGATTTCACCAATCAGACCTAAAGTAAATAAAGCCCAAAAGTTCAAACTGAACTGAAAACACACTAATAGGAGGTGGCATGGCGTGCCAGAGAACATGGCATAGACAGAGAGAGGCACTTTCCTCTGATGTGTGTATGTGTGTGTTGGAGCACATGTTCTCTGTGAGTGGTCGGGAGTGTGTTTATGAATGTCTGTTTGTGCCCCAGTGTTTGGATGAGTGTGTTTATTCGTGTTTGTGTGTGTCTGAGTGTTAGTATGAGTGTGTTTATGTGCAGAATGCTTTTATGCTAGTGTGTGTGTGTGTGTGTGTGTGCGCGCGCACATTTTCGCTCAGATCCCAAAGGGACTGTCTTCGATTTCCCTATTAAAGATAAAGCAGGAACAGTTTAATGCCTGAAAGGTGCAGATGGTAAGGATTTTGTCCTGGCCACTCGAATAAACCAGTCAGGTCTGAATTTCCTGACAAGGAGTGCTGGGATAGGACGGTGTTCTTCTAGTGCCCTCCCTGTGCAGCTCTCGGCCCAATCGCGGCTAAATCCAAGCATCAGGGCCCAGTTTGGCAGGAACTAAGGGGCTAATGAAATAAAACAGCCGTCATGGCAGCTGAAATTTGCACATCCGACATTATTCATGGATCAATGTCCAAGAGAGACGACTATTTACTGTGCCTATTCCTTGTTAAAAATGTGCGCTGTACCGTCCAGTTGTGTATTTTGAACAGAACGTACCGTTAGATCAGCCTCAATTCAATAATATGCATCAGAAGCTTGACAGCAGGGACTAAACTGATCTTTCAAGCGTACAAGTTTTTATGTACTGACTCACTGGGGCCTTTGAACTGTGTTGCTACTGTAGACAATGACAAGACATCCATTCATTAACCAAAGCAGCTAAAACTTCATCTGACGCAAAGATGCTTTGATGTGACTGCAGCAAACAAACACACATGCCGTGTAACCACGAGACCATGCTAGAGGCCAAAAACGAAACAAACTCTTTCAGAATGCTTCGTCTTCTTGTTATGAAATTCCTTCGTCGTCATGTTTTCTAAAGTAAACCAACCCCGGGCTGGGCGACTCGTTCATCAGTCATGTCACTGTCATGCACTGTTCTTTCCTGGCAGGTTGGTCGCTGTGAACTTGGCTCTGTTGTCAACCCGACCTCCTGTATGTGGACAAACTCCATCTGCTGAAAAATGTGTTTCAAACAACGGACGGTTGTAAGGAGCAGAGCACGGCCTACAGAATCACAGCTTTTGGAAACAGGACACCCACAACGAAAAACAAACACCCAATGCCTCAGAGGGATATCAGTTGCATCTTTATATCTTCTTTTTTTTCCTCATTCTGTATTCTCTCTCTTTCCACTGACAGGCGTGCAAGTGTTTAGGAGAAGCCACAAGGGCTGAATGTAGCCCTGAAGCTGCCCTCCCGTAGAGAAAGAGAGAGAGAGAGAAAGGGCTCTATTCCTCCCACTGTTTGCTTGTGTGTATTCCTGCTCCATTACCTTCTCATGGGTAAGAGAGGGAGATAATAGAGGCTGAAAAAGAAAGGAAAGAAAGAACAGCCCTGTGAGATTTCAGCCTGATTTCCTGCTCATCCTCCAGGCTGAAGAAAAATCAGCCAGATGAAAATCAGCTTTGATCAAACTCTCACTCATATACAAAGGATTGAACTCTAAAGCTTTGATTATATATGCCACAAAGGAGTTATAAACCTGTTTAGTCCCACCGCTCTTCCGCAGAAATCCTCCCGCTGACCACTTTTATAAACAGATTTCTGAGATGGACATGTAGCAAAGTTCTCTTCTCTCACTGGCTGGCCGATTCTAATCTCTAGGACTATATACCGTTAAAGGTACAATGTTACTTTGATATATATTACTGAATGATTACCATATCCATATACTACAAAATCAAATCACATTACACACACAGACACAGTGTTGAGAAGGTTACTTTAGAAATGCAATAGGTTAGAGATTACAAGTTACCCTATTTAAAATGTAATAAGTATTGTAACAATTTCAATTACTTTATTAATGTAACTGATTACATTTGATTACTTTTCAATTTCTAATCAAAGTTTTCAACTGTTAATCATTTTGAAACAATTAAAACAGGCAGGGATTAACCTTACAGTAGTAATCAACACTGATTACTGTCAGACTTTCAAAATCCTTCATCAGTTGAATTAAGACTATAATAATTGAATTTTAAAGCAGAGCCATCCTTAAATCAGACTTTAGCACTTTTTTTTTTTTTTTTACTTGGAGATCGTTCTGAAATTAAATACTGATTTAAAATCGCATAGTTTAATAGATTTGATTTTTGAAATCAAATATTTGCATAGCAATGACAGGAAGCACTGGCATCTAACAATGCCTTGGAAAAAACAGTTAATCTTAAAAGATAAAGCATACACATAAACCCAAACAAAAAATAAAACAGTTATCAAATAAGCATGTGTCTGAAGCTGAATTTTCAGCAACCATTACTCCAGTATTCAGCGTCACATGAAATCACTCCAATATGCTGATTTGGAGCTCAAGAATCATTTCTTATTATTATTATCAAATGATGGAAACAGATTTTGTCACTTAATATTTTTGCGGAAACTGTGATTCACTACCATTCAAAAGTTTTGAGGCTGTAAGATTTTTAAATACTTTTAATAACAAAATCAATACTTTCATTTAGCAAGGATGCATTAAATTGATCAAAAGTAACAGTACATTTATAATGTTACAATATACATGTCCTTCAAATAAATGCTGCTCTTATAAACACGTACAAAAACTGTAAACTGTACATATTACAATTAAAAAAAAAAAAAAAAAAAAAGTAAAATCAAGCCCTACGGTTTTATCCCAGACTGCCATGGTCAGTACACACAGAGATGTAGTTACTGTGAGTGTGTGTGTGTTTGTAAGGCAGTGCTCCAGTTCAGCAGCATGTGGGGGGTGCTGTGATCAGTTGCCAAGCACAGCACAGAGAAGGAAGTTCCATAGCGACAGGCCAACCGCGGTGTGTTGCCTCCAGCTGGGCCGTGTCACACTGTGTATGTATGAGAGTTTGAGTATGAGTGAGTGTGTGTTTGTTCGTGTGCGTCTCTACATGTGTCTATTTTCTGTGGTGCTCTAGCTGGTTGTGCACTCTGGAGGGGCCCGTGTTACATGGACCACAGACACCAGAGCCTCAGGTCACTGCTGGGACAGTGTCTTGTGTGTGTGTGTGTGTGTGTGTGTGTGTGTGTGTGTGTGTGTGTGTGTGTGTGTGTGTGTGTGTGTGTGTGAGCGATGAGTGATTTTGCAGAGTAGGCTTCTTTTGCTCTGCTGTTACAGATGACCGGGCCATCGAGCAGTGTGTTGGGATCTATGAGTGTGTTCAAAAAAATGTGTGTGTGCTCTACTTGTCCATCCTTAAAGGGATAGTTTAAGCAAAATGATAATTCTGTCAGTGTTTACTCACCCTCATCTCATTTCCCAACCTGTAAGAGTTACTTTTTTTAAAATAAAAGTATCCCACGGTGAGATTTATGAAGCCATATTATATCTTTGTATGTGAAAAAGTTAGGTCATTATTAAAGTCAGTCAGTAATACACGTTTAAGATGGCATGCGAACAGCAAATAATGCCAGAAATGTCATTTTTGGCTGAACTGCCCCTTTAAATTTTGACTTGAGATGTTTTTAATCATACAGTAGCAAACTTGGCTTAAATAACAGACAGAGGTTAAAGGTCAAAGTCTATATTGGGAAACTCCATCAAACTGGGTCAACTCATTATGAACCTAGTGGCAACAAATATGTCCTCTTGAGATTTTGCGTATGTTTGCGGGTAATGCTCCAAGCCAAAAGCATTATCCCTTATCTGTGTGAGACGTTTGGTCAACAGCACCAGAATCTTTCTCTAAACATAAGCGAGAATATCAGCGCTCTCTTTGTTTGTTCAACCACAATATGTTACTCTGACTCTGGTATAAAACCCCTGATAAAGCTTACTATCAGTGTGGCCGATGGGAATTCAACCTTGCGTCTCATTTCCATATTAAAGCAAAGGCTACGTGCTAGGCATGCGACTTGCTGGCAAAACTTAAAGACTGACAGACTGAAATCAGAAGACTACTCAAAAAGTGATATTTATGGTACTGGCTATTTGTTCTATCCATTCTGTCTCTATCACTCTAGTTTTAGTCTCTCTTCTCCTATAGTGAATACAGATCTGTAAGAGAGCAAATGAAGCTGTTTTTATTGGCTACAGTCCAGTGAGCATTTTTCAGCAGCAGACATGACCTCCACCAGTACAGTTAAAGCACTGGCCACCAGGAGGCACTGTTGCTGCTGTCCCTCTAATAGAATGCCATTGAATCTTTTTAGAAGGCAGGTCTTAAACATGTATGAGCTCTACATCTTATCTGCCCTGTGTCTCCGTTCTACTTTCTGATCAGGTGATTCATAAATTTTTCAGTGTGAAGTCAGTCACCAGTGCTTGTATGTCAGTTATAAAGTCTACATTTTGACAGTCATTTTAAGCTAAAGGAATGCATACATTAAAGAATGGTTCACACAAAAAATAATTCATTAATACATAATTTACTCACTCTCATGTCATTCCACATCTGTATGATCTTATGTGGAACACAAAAGAAGATATTTTATAGATTGTCTACAGTGCTACTATCCATATGATGCAAATAAATGGCTGCACACAAAAAAAAAGACAAAAAAAAGATAATTTTGTGTTAAGAACAGACTCAAATTCAAGTCATTGTAAATTCAAGAGAATGACTTGAACATTAGGGAATGCAGCTTTCACCCTCATACGAAACTCCCAGTTGCACAGATTCCTATACAAATGACTAAATATCACCCATAAAGTTACTAACAAGAGTTAGCGTAACCACACATTAATCTGTTCACTAATGAGTCATTTAGTGCATAATAACTTAAATTTCAGTCTGCTTTTCACACAAAGTAATCATAAGACTTCAGAAGATTTGTAATACAGAGTCATATGGACATTATTACAAAACTTTTAATGGTGCTTTTGTGTCCTTTTTGATGTTTGAAAGCTCCATACCCCAATCATTGCAACTACATGGAAAAGACGGACCACTAAATAACTCAAAATAGATTTTGAAAAGAAAGTCGTACAAATTTGGAATAAGTTGAGGACGAGTAGAGGATGAGTAAATGATGACTGTAAATTATGACTCTTCTTTAAAGACTCTTCTAAAGAAGTGTAGTCAGTGGTTTGTGTGTAAAAGGAAAAATTAAGAGAAAAAAGAAACAGAAAGTGTGTGTGAAATGAAGAAAAAGAGGGAGAGAAAGAGTGTGTGTATTTGTACGGGGTGAAATGGAGTTTTATGGAGTTGGCTGAGGGAAAAAGATGCTGGTTGGTGAGGTTTTATATGGTGTGTTCTGGGTACCAGCGAGGTCAGAGCCCAGCGCTGTTTTCATTCTAACAGCAGCGCCAACACACACCACAACTGTGCTGATGATGTAATGAGCGGAAGCCGATGCTCTTGCGTGTTTCGGTCTGTTTTTAACGACATTATTTACACTTATATTTCTGTCAGATGCTTTTTGGAAACTATTGGAACTATTCAACCAAAGACTGTTGAGTCTTTCACAACAGCACATGATCTGGTAATGGTGATGTATTGACATTACACATAATCAAACACCAAGACAATATCCATCAAACAGGGTCAGGCGGTTTGTTGACAGACCTTATCGGCAATCTTAAGGACAGCCATTCAGCAGCTCGTTGAATGTCGCCCCCTCACCAGAGATCTAAAACAGAACCATTGTCCATCCAAAGAAATGTAACAAAGCCCATTTTTTTCTCTCCATAGTCAGATAATCTTAGTTCTTTGAAGACGTAACAAAAGGTGTGCATTTACAGAGCCATAACCAGCGTGGTTTCTCCTACCAAACATACTTCATTTCCCCCCCACACACACTCTGGGCAGCACAGCTGCTTTCTCACCCCTGGAAAAACTGGAGAGGTCTTGATTTTTATATTTTTTAATTGCACAGCAGAATGCTTTGAAAGATGCCGTCGCATGATTAAAATAAAGTCATATTCGCAGTTCTGTGGTTGTGAGTCTGGAAGGTAAAAAGCCATTATGAGGAATGCAGCTTGGCCAGAGAGGCGGTGTTTTCCTGCTGGGACGCTGCAGGGAGAGATTTGGGGCCTCTGGCATTATGGGGGTCCTTTGAGTGAGAGTTTAGTAAACGTTCTGCCATAATTTTGTTATGGTGCCACAGAGGCTAATATTCAGCTTGCTGCAGTCGCTCTTGCCACTTTAACGCATTCATCAAGAGTGCGTGTGATTTTTTTCACATGTGAAATGCACTCCAAACTCCCACAGAGCAGCGGTTGGACCTTAGAGACTCTCTGATGCACAGCCAGAAGCTGCTAATGGCTCTGTTCACAACAGTGCGATATTTCATACACGACATAGAGTGAATGACAAAAGAAGTGTTACGTAGAAGCAATGTTCTAAGATGCTTAAAAAATGATAAAGGGGGAACAAGTCAAGGGTCAAGGTTTGGCTTGTTAATATAGTCCAGTTAGCTACTGGCAGATAACTACACTATTTGGTGAGGGTGAAACATCTATTTGACAGCCATAAAAAAAATCCATCTATCCAACTCAACCTACACTGAACAAAATTATAAACGCAACACTTTTTTTTTTGCCCTCATTTTTCATGAGCTGAACTCAAAAGATCTAAGACTTTTTCTATGTACACAAAAGGCCTATTTCTCTCAAATATTGTTCACAAATCTGTCTAAATCTGTGTTAGTGAGCACTTCTCCTTTGCCGAGATAATCCATCCACCTCTCAGGTGTGGCATATCAAGATGCTGATTAGATAGCATGATTACTGCACAGGTGTGCCTTAGGCTGGCCACAATAAAAGGCCACTCTAAAATGTGCAGTTTTATCACACAGTACAATGCCACAGATGTCGCAAGTTTTG
>JAFVLL020038072.1:0-20138 GCA_021397915.2 Tor tambroides
GTGTGCGAGTGTGTATGGGATGCCTTTGTATGTTTCCCACTCTTTCTATTACTTCCATCTCACACACACACACACACACACACACACACACACATGCACACACTGTATTCTAGCAGTGACACTGAGGGTGATGAATGTAGAATGTTTGCTCTGTTAAACCGGCTGCCACAGCACAAATAATACATTGTAAAATCACAGAGGCGTCCATCTTGGCTCTGGATCCTGCACAGTTTCCTCAGACCTCTGTCCTCATGTGGGCTGGGAACTGCAAAAGCATTCAGATTGATTCGTTTGCCATCGCAGTGAGTGTGGCTCGCGGTGTATCATGCCACGTCTCTGTATTTGGACAACATGATGGTGCGGATGATAACAGAGCTGGTCGTGAGGGAGAAATGTCTGAGGAAGTGGGAAGATCCTGCGCTGGTTAGTTGTGATGTTAGTGAGCTCCTCTAGAGGGAGACACCAGAAACTTTGACCTTAGATTCTCAGCGTCTGTCCCAATACACACACTTGCACCCTTGGTCATTTGAGAGAGTGTGCATGTGACAGGAAGTAAGTTAAAGGTCTGATGAATGCCAAACGTCAGTGCCCTTAAAAAACACTAAATACACATTATCTTATAGGGCTTTGGAGTGATATATGGGGTTAAATGTATCCCATCATTCATGTTTAGGAACGTATGAGCTCACAGGGTTTCTGCGGGTCTGAAAAAGTCTTCATTTGCACTCTAAAAAGTTCTTACATTCATAAAGTGGCATTAAATGTTGCATGCGCCGCAAAACCTGTTATCTCTTTGAATGAAGTTGATTGTTCTGAGCTCATTAGCATATATTTGTTCTTGTTTTAATCATAAACACTGTATTTTGACCTTTTTCTCATATTTTCACTCATGGCTTCATAACTTATGTCATTTTGCTTCTCAAGTAACATTTGCAATGGAAAACAAGGCTTTTGTGTGTTTGTTTGTTTTTGTAAATTGAATGAAAAAGTAATGGGGATCTGTTGGAAATAGTATTTCCCAACTTTGAAATGTTGCTAAAAAAGGACATTTACATAGGTATTGTGTTCCATTCTTATTCTTTACATTTTCTTTTCTTGGTCTTAAATAGGTCTTAAAAAGTCATGCATTTATCTTCATAAACCTGACAGAAACCCAGCTCTGAAATTGTACAGTGTCTGGGAAAACTGTTTAGTGTAAGCTAAATTAATTGGATATAACTTGGTAGAAAAATTTAAATATTAGATGTGTATTTTATAATTTTTTTGCAACTGCTTTTTATAACTTAATTAGAAGCACAACAACAATATCAGTAAATGTTTATAATGTATAACATTAATGAACACACTCCTTGATTTAAGATGTCAGATAACAGATAATAAAATGTAGACTTCAAGTAATTCTAAATTAAATAAATATAAGTTTTTAAGAAGTAATCAAACAATTAAACAAACAAACACCTGGTTAAAGGCAAAAGAACAAATTAAAATAAATAACTGAAGACGAAAAAAGTTTTTTTTTTTTGTTCTGATCTGTTCATTCTGTCTGTGTTTTCCAGAGAATGTCTGAATACAGCTCTTTGTTGAGTGATCTGTCTGAGAACATCACTAATGAAGACCTGGAGCAGCTGAAGTCGGCCTGTAAGGAGGACATCCCTGAAGACCAGAGCAACTCCATCACCTCCTCCAAAGACTGGTTCAGCTACCTGGAGAAGAATGACAAACTGGCACAAGGTGAGGAAGACGCTGGCCTCTTCAGGCACAGTCAATATAGGGAACGGAGCTGCCAAACCTTAAGTTTCATCTAAAGTGAAAATGCATTTACTCTCCCTCAGGCTGTGTGGATGAGTCAAGCAGAGATTAGACTGAAGTCATTAGTCACTGATAATCTTCCTCTCTGTCATGGCTCTCAATTTATTTTCAAACATCCTGTGATTGGTCATGAGAATAGCTTGAACCAATGATGTTTGACACAACTGCCTTTGTGAAAAAGAACTTTAGCAAAATTTTAAAAAAAATAGTTCATATGGAAATAATATACTTTTAAATAATACACTTAAGTGTGAATTTAATGTCTTTTGGACATGCAATTTCATATTAATTGCAATTAAATAAAATAAAATATTATAGTTTAAATTTATATTAAATGCAATTAACTGACCGTTAGACCCCTGGTTTCACAGACAGGGCTTAAGCTAGTCCGAGACTAAAATGCATGTTTGAGCTGTCTCAACTGACATATCTTAAAATATGTCAGTATCATTGTTCTGTGTCAAGATGCACACCTGTAATGTTTTCTTCTAAGGCATTTTTGTAAAAGTTGCTTAAATGTCTTAATTTAACTGAGGCCTAGTCCTGGCTTAAGCTAAGCCCCATTTGTGAAACCGGGCCAGAGTGTTTTTGACACTTAAGTTGGACTTAAATATATCTTTTTATGTAATTTCATAATTACTTTCATTGTCTATGAAATATGGTTAAAGTACTGCTGAATGTACTGATAAGTATTTATGATAAACTTAAATATACTTTAATGTCATTTCTACTGAAATTGTAAGCCATGTATTTAAATATATTTGTAAAGATGAAGTTGAAATGTAGTACAGAATAAGCATTTAAAATCTATTAACTTTAAATGTAATGTTGGATAACACGCTACATTTAAAATCATAATCAAGTACTTTAGATTTATTAAAACAGTGATTTAAAATGTACTTTACAATAAAACTTAATTTGCCTTTATTACAAAGGTCACTTTTTAAAAGTGTACTTAAGTGTGTTTAGAAACAGTCATGAAAGTGCCTCTCTTTGAGTCACTTAAGTGGCCTTTTATTTCATTATTGTTACATTATCTGCAAGTGCAGTATATATAAAAAAATACTTTAAAGATTTGAAGTGCATTAAGAGTGCTGTTTCACAAGGCACCATGTTTGAAAATGTTTAAACATTTTACATTCCAAGAAAGAAAGTAAGTTTCATGTGTTTGGAGCAGCATTAGGACAGACTTTTCCATTCCTTTAAATGACGGTTGAGTTTATTGTATTGTAGGTATGTTGTCATGTCTTTATTCTGTTTTACAAGACGTCTCTGTGATTGTCTCGCACAGATAACCTATCCTACATAGAGCACATCTTTGAGATCTCTCGACGGCCGGACCTCTTGACCCGGGTCATCGAGTACCGCACGACTGTACTGAAGATCTCCGAAGATGAGGAGATCGACACCAAACTCACACGCATTCCCTCGGCAAAGAAATACAAGGGTACAAAACACTTCCCTTCACAGTTTTTCTCAATTGCTAAAACACAGTAACCAGGCTTTTAAACTAAAATTTCAAAACCATAACGCCATTAAAAAAAAAAAAAAAAAAAACACCCATTTCCCTAAACTATAAACACTATTCTCCTGCTTTGACACATGAGTCGGATTTGGTGAACTGTTACTGGAAAACTCTACACACAAATCCCTACATTTCTCAGTGCTTACAACATGTGGTCATTTAGAAAGCACTAGCATTCAATATTGTTCACTCAAGTCAGCAAAGTTTGAGCTCAATTAGCACACAATTACCCAAGTGGAAACAATAGGAGTTAAAATTTATCACACACCAATCAGAACCTTCGATGGATAAAGGGCCAAAGCCGGCTCATTCAGGTTTGAAACAATGGATCCAGAGAGACGTGAAGGAAGAGACACCAGAGAGGAGGAGGAGAAGGGAGTGGAGGAGGAGGAGGAAGAGGAAGAGGAGAAGGAGAAAGAGAAAGAGGAGGAGGAGGAGGAAGAGGAGAAGGAGGAAGAGGGAGAGGAGGAGGAGAAAGAGGAGGAAGAGGATGAGGAGGAGGAGGAGGAGGAGAAAGAGGAAGAGGAGAAGGAAGAGGGAGAGGAGGAGGAGGAAGAGGAGAAAGAGAAAGAGGAGGAGGAGGAGAAAGAGGAAGAGGAGGAGAAGGAGGAGGAAGAGGAGAAGGAGGAAGAGGGAGAGGAGGAGGAGAAAGAGGAAGATGAGAAGGAGAAAGAGGAGGAGGAGAAAGAGGATGAGGAGGAGGAAGAGGAGAAAGAGGTAGAGGAGGAGGAGAAAGAGGAAGAGGAGAAAGAGGAAGAGGAGGAGGAGGAAGAGGAGGAGGAGGAGGAGAAAGAGGAGAAGGAGAAAGAGGTAGAGGAAGAGGAGAAGGAGGAAGAGGGAGAGGAGGAGGAGAAAGAGGAAAAGGAGAAGGAGAAAGAGGAGGAGGAGGAGGAAGAGGAGGAGGAGGAGGAGAAAGAGGAAGAGGAGAAGGAGAAAGAGGAGGAGGAGCAAGAGGAAGAGGAGGAGGAGGAGGAGAAAGAGGAGAAGGAGAAAGAGGTAGAGGAAGAGGAGAAGGAGGAAGAGGGAGAGGAGGAAAAGAAAGAGGAGGAGGAGGAAGAGGATGAGGAGGAGGAGAAAGAGGAAGAGGAGAAGGAGAAAGAGGAGGAAGAGCAAGAGGATGAGGAAGAGGAGGAGGAGGAGGAGAAAGAGGAGAAGGAGAAAGAGGTAGAGGAAGAGGAGAAGGAGGAAGAGGGAGAGGAGGAAAAGAAAGAGGAAGAGGAGAAGGAGAAAGAGGTAGAGGAGAAGGAGGAAGAGGGAGAGGAGGAAAAGAAAGAGGAAGAGGAGAAGGAGAAAGAGGTAGAGGAGAAGGAGGAAGATGAAGAGGAGGAAGAGGAAAAGGAGAAGGAGGAGGAGGAGGACAACAACATGGAAGAGGAATGGACAACCACAAGCAACACTTATTACCAGTTTTTGTAGTATTGTTTTGAATTGATCTCATCAGAGTGTTTAAGACTGTTGTGTTGTAGTGTGTGTGTGTGTGTGTGTGTGTTTGAGGGTTTGTGTGTCATGTCTGAGAGCAAAGTTTGGTTTTTCAGCAAGATTGAGTTGTTTTGAGTGGAGAGCTTCAGTTTGACCTGAATATAGAGAGTTTGGGGAATTGAGTTAGAAGTTATGGATTTGTGTTTAGAGTTTTGCAACAAAGAGGCATATCGAGAAAAACTCTAACAGTCTCTGTGTCCTTTATTTACCGTTTGTCTGTAACAGAGTTGTCTTTGTGTCTCTCCTCTCTGTCGCAGATATCATTCGCCAGCCTTCAGAAGATGAGATTATCAAATTGGCCCCTCCCCCCAAAAAAGCATGAGGTCAAAGTTCATGACCTCTGCTCCTCATCTTGCCCATCATCGTCACTAAACCACGCCCACTGCCCCGCCCACTCCACCTCCCACCGAACAGAAGCCAAGCAGCCAATCAGATCGCCAAGACGCTTTACAGCCACGCCCACGCCACGGAGCCACAGAACGCACGGAAAACTGAACGAAACGGACAAAAAGACTTGCAGACTTGCAGAAGTGAACGGGTCATAGGTCAGGTTGTGTGTCGGAATGAATAACAATCATTCTGTGTCCGCTCGTGTGGAATGGTGTGTGTGTGAGAGAGAGTTTATTCACACCCTCGATAGCATCGAGTGGGATCGTAAGGTTGCTCAGACCAACGCAAAAGGGAGTTTGCAATCTTAATGTGGTGAACTAGCGTGAATCTAGCAGAGAAACTGGTTTAGCCACTGATCGCTGTTCCTTTAGACACATTTATTCCCGGGTTAGTATCGTGGGTAGACTCCAGGTTCCCTTTAAAACTCGACTCATATCAACATTTAAAAGTGTTACAGAGAATTCATCTCTGAATTTGTGTGATTGCCACTTAGAAAGCCAGTATTTGCCTTCTTTAGAAATGAAATGCATTATTGCAGGGTATGCAATTACCTAGTAGAGAAATAATATTGCTTTTTATATTTCTGTATGTCATACTTCTAGGAAATAATGTAGTTTATTAAATGATCAGTTGTAGAATAATCACTGTTTCGTATCAAACGACAACAGTCTTATATATCAGCATAAATGAGGTTTGTTAAAATTGCTTGGGAGACAAAATTAGACGTTTATCTTCTATTATTAAATGTATAATGGGCTTAAAAACACTGTCTGTGGATGATTAGATCATGGTAGAACTCAAAATTCATGGAAAAAATAAAAATAAAAATCTCAATATGTGTTTAGTAAAGTTTTAGCTCCATTTCTGCAGTATTTGCATCAGGAAATAGAAGGCATATATTTTTGTTAAAACTTTAAATCGCTCAATTTGACTACTTCTACTGTGAATTATTTATTCAGATGTCTCAGTATGCCATTATCTGAAACATTAGGATGACATCACATGATAATTTATATACTGATAAAGAGCTGCAACTAAAACAGGGGTATTTATATCACAGATGTGGTTAAAAATAATAAAATAAATATATACTAATAAGTTGCGGCACTCAATATGTGGCCAAAAGTCTGTATGGATCGCATCGTGTATCCAAGCAGCAGGTCGTTTTAGCTGTTTCCGTCTATTTTTAACTATTTGTCATCCTAACGCAGCATATTAAGATTGTGCTGCATTTACAAATATTAGTATCATGATTATGATTGTGATATTCTTTCGCCTTTTATTCGCACCATCTGCTGAAAGACTGTTTCAACACGACTCTAAATTGGCTCGATCACTGTGTGTCATCGCTCAGCCCCTGCAGACTGTTGTGTTCATGCGATAAACCCCGAGCGGTTATTGAGGACATGCCATGCGTGTTTTTATGCGTCTGCATTTCCACCCACGCATGAGGCCCGCATGCGGCGTTCAGTTTCAGGCTGCTTCTGCAACTCTCTATTATTCTGTTGTGAGATTTTGTTCAAACTGAAGCAAACAAGCTGTAAGACCTCAGCAAAACCTGACATTGAGTCTGGAACCATGTATTTATATAAGTCTGGAATACTTTGAAAAGCCGGATAGCGACTGGCCGTGAACATTCGTGGCCCTTTTAAACTTGAAAAATGGTTTTCTGAGGACAGTAAAAATGTCCTGTCAAGGTTTAGATCAGTGAATTAGTAAAGTTTGTTTGTGTCGCTGCCACCCTATAATGACAGTTCTGTTTTCATTTACCCTGCATGTTAGAAAGCAGAAAGTCCTGAATATTCTTTTCCATAAAATAAAAGTGAATGGGGACTATATATACAGACAAACACACACACACACACACATCTATAGATGCTTATTTCTGCCATGGAAAAAAAAAAATATATATATATATATATATATATATATATATGTGTGTGTGTGTGTGTGTGACCCTGGACTACAAAACCAGTCATAAGTGTCAATTTTTCAAGCTGAATAAATAATTGTTTCATTGATGTGTGGTTTGTTAGGATAGGACAATATTTGGCTGAGATACAACTATTTGAAAATCTGGAATCTAAGGGTGCAAAAAAATCTAAATATTGAGAAAATCACCTTTAAAGTTGTTCAAATGAAGTTCTTAGCAATGCATATAATCACAAATTATGTTTTGATATATTTATAGTAGGAGATTTACAAAATATCTTCATGGAACATGATCTTTACTTAATATCCTAATGATTTTTGACATAAAAGAAAAATCAATAATTTTGACCCATGCAATGTATTTTTGGCTATTGCTACAAATATACCCCAGCGACTTAAGACTGCTTTTGTGCTCCAGGGTCACATTTATTAATTGTGACTAACAAATCTCACAATTCCACTATTTCCCCCCTCTGAATTCTGGGTTTTTATTGTACAATTATGACTTTAAAAAACTAAATTGAATTCTGAGATATAAACTCATAACTGCATGATCGCAATTCTGAGAAGAAAAGTTAGAATTGTGAGGTAAAAAAGTTGCATTAATAAAAAGTAAATAAAATAAAATAATACAAATTATTATTATTATTATTATTATTATTGTATGGCTGAAACAAAAATACAGAATTGCTCAATGTAACCTCAGTTACAAGTTGTGATTGCAATATAAAAACTTGCAATTCTGAGGAAAATGTCAAAATTGCAATGTTTAATTTTAGTTTATTAAATGTTTAAATGTTAAACTCAAAATTCCAAGTCATTAAAAATAAAAAGTCAGAAGTCATAAAAAGCCAGAATTGTGAGATAAAAAAAGTTGGAATGACCTTTTTTATATTTTTATTCTGTAGCAGAAATAAACTTTCATACAAATCTCATTTGCACTTCTGCATATTTAAACGTGGTGCATTGCATTTGGTGGACAGCAGACGAACCCGAGCCGATAGCATTTAGTATCAGTGTCGTCAAACCTGGCATCTCAATCATATTTAAATGTATGCAAATGTGAAATAGATTTGAGTTGATACATTTTAGTGTATTTTGGTCTGCTTCTATCACAACGCTATCGTATGACATCAGAGGACTAGAAATTCATGAGTCTCTTTCATTGTATGCAAAAGTGCTCCTTTTCAGTCCAAGAAATAAGGGCGAGTAAATGACAGGAACATTCTCAAAGACTTCCGTCTAAAATCCCAATTCATGCGACAAGTCACAAACGATCCCCTCGAAAAACAGATTGTACATTATTCTATTTATTGTAGTTTTTTATGTTGTTGTTGATGTATTGATGTTTCTCGATTGTGTACAGATGTCATCTTGTGAATTCTGCGGTGTGTGTCATTGTGGCTGGTGATGTTCCCTGTCTAGTGTCTCTCTCCGGACACACGGCTCATCGCACACGATTGCTTTGGAACGGTTAGTTTAATTATAGTTGGTTGGTTTAGTTTGTTTGCAGTCCTGACTGAATTCTCTGTGACTCTAGATCAGCTCTCTATAGGCTTGTACTAGTTTTACCAACCAAACGTAGAAATTTCATAATGTCCCCGGACCAGCAACCAAGGGCTTCAGATGTGCTCACGTCATCCACGGTGGTTTTCATCGCACACTTGATTAGATGTGGTACTGTTGATCGTGTATTGTGTGCATGTCTGTACGGTTCGTCAGTGTCTCTATCAAGGGCCTCTGTTAAGCACTGTGCTTTGCGCTCGAGATCAGTTTACCAGGTGTATTTTTAAAACACAGCGCCTCCACTGGAGAACATCGGAAAAGCCATATTATCATCGCTCGCACTTTTCCATGTTTCCTCTTCGGCGCGTTCGGATGAATTTCCTATGATTGTTTTTCTTCGCAGTGTCTTTCTCTAGTTTAATGCCACTTCTTTTCCTCTATGCAGAGATTATTGGGCACTGTGCACAAGCATCTCGACACGTTTGCGACGTCGTTAATAACCACTTCGTGCAAGTATTACGATGTGTTCGGCCAAAATAACAGAGCGATGCTGAAGCCATAGATGCATGATCATGTCATTTGATTGTCAAATTGGATGTCACGGTATTAAAACATATCAGCCTTGATAATGCTGCAAACGCTTCGTAATGCTGAAGATTGAGCACTATTGGCATAAAAGAAACACGACTTTTATCCTGCTTTTAGTTAAAGTGTCCAAAACAAGTACCACTGAATCTAACTAAATGTGACCACACAAACAAATCCTGTTGAAAACCTGTCCACTTCAGAATAGACATAAAAAATTCATAAAGAAAACAAAGCATATTTTTTTCGAGCCATTATGATTTTTGACATTGTGAAGCACATTTAAAACTCCTATTTTTTCAATATCGTAATACACACACAATATGTCCAGATTACTGTAATACAGTTTTTTGTTCTTTGCTTTATAATAATGACGACGGGGGAAAGATGTGCTTATTTGTCATAAAAAATATATATGCCTCAAAAATAGGCTTTGTTTTCTTTTGCATAATATCATTTTCTTTCTTTTTTAATTTCTGACTGATGTTTTGTTCTTAAGTTGTACATACAAATATATTGTGGATTTATAAAAGTGTTTTATTATTGATTAATTTATTTAAGTGTATCTTGTTTTGGTGTACTGAAGCGTGTTCACTAACTGGACGAGCGGGAAGGCGTCTATTCTTCAGTGTAAATGTAAGTGTGATGCTCAGATCAGGTCTGTTCTGTTGGGTTTATCGTAGGGCTCAAGATCCTTTTCTATAATCTTCTGTTTTGATAACTTTACAGCATCATTTACGTGTCTTTTCATCATCTCTTTCTTTTTTTGTATTTTATTGTAGTGTTGTTCCAAATGCTTGTTCTCTTTCGTAGTAATGCTTCTCGGCATGATATGAGCGTGTTGTAGTCGCCATGCCTTTGTCATGTTGTGAAATGTTCGAGGCCACTGGCTGTAAATGCAAGAAAACCTTTAAGGATCATTCATTTGATATACGTTTCGAGTTCCCCGTCAGAACGTGAGGCTGAGAAATGAGGAATCAGTTTGTGCAGAGATCGAAACACTCATCGTGGGTTGATGTGGTGTGATGCTGTTACTGAGATTGTGAAAAGAGGGATTTCGACGATGGTGAAATACGGTGTAGTTTAAGAGAGTGGACTGTAGGGCTTTAGTGAATACTTTGATCACAGGAATTATGAAAGTAAATATGGTCAAAAACCTTCTGCACGGTGAATCTCATGAAGAAATTTGAAGGCCAATTTAAAAAAAAAAAAAAAAAAAAAAAAAAAATTTTATGTAAAGAACGTGTTTTTTAGGAGCATTAAGATTTATAGGTAAGTCAATAAGGAATGTTCTCTGAATGTCAGTTAATGTTCTGGCAAGATTATTTTAAAGTTATTAACAAATGTTATTCTAGTTAAAGGGATAATTCAACCAGAAATGACACCTGTACAAGTTTCTGTCTCCTGTTGAACACAAAAGAAGATCATTTGAAAAATGTTGGTAACCACCATTGACTTTCATAGTATGAAAAATAATAATAATAATAATAAATTAAAAAAAAAGAAAAAAGGTTGCTATCAAATGTTTGGTCATTTTTGGGTGAACTATCCCTTTAATGTTGTTGTCGTTCACTGTAAAAAAAAAAAAAAAAAAAAGTTGAGCCAACTTAAAATTTTAAAGCAACCAGCTTCAGCAGATTTTTGAGTTCTCTCAACTTATTTTTGTTGGAGATTCTCAACTTTTTGTTGTATAAACTTAAAACAACAAGTTGAGAAAACTCAAAAATCTGCTGAAGCTGGTTGCCTTAAAATTTTAAGTTGGTTCAACTTTTTTTTTTTTTTTTTTTTACAATTTTGTTATTGTTGTCGTTTTGTTTTGTTTCAGAATGTTAAGAGAACATTAGAAAGTAGCGTTCCATAATGTTTGCAAAATGTTCAAATGGAGTGTTCCCTTAATCTGTGAAAACCTGTCTTGACTTATTTTCTAAATTACAATGAATAATAATAATAATAATAATAATAATAATAATAATAATAGTAGTAATATGATTTTTTTTGGGAGGCCCAGACATATTTCTTGACTGTTTTCGTGAGATTCACCCACACACACTTCATCAAGTGGTATTGGTTTAAACGTAGAGGTATTTTAACTGTATCTTGACTTCACATTCCTAACACATTGAGGTGGAAATTTAGAGACCTTGTGGAGGTTGTTTGAGCTGAAGAACTGATGATAAATGTTAGACAAGTTGATGTTACTGTAGAAATTGAAAGGCGTAAAGACAGACGAATAGAAAGACATATCATATATGGATAATACAATGCACATTTGTAGCAAGAAAAACATTAAAGTCTAAAATATAAAGCACATGCGAAATGATTGTGTGCATAAGAGCTGTTAGAGCTAACGTCTACACTGAGGACTAAAGCATGCTCTCGTGCCATGACAAAGTGCCAACTTGATTTGTGTTTGTTCAGAAGCTTAAAACAGAGACTTTAATATGCAGAATTGTTTATGGCTCTGGTGATAAGAAGCCCAGAGGCTGTGCTGTGTGTGCAGGTGTGCGGTGTTTGGGCTGGAGATGCAGTGCTGTGTGAACTCAAGTGGATTGCAGTGCTGTGATGAAGTCGGGTAGAATAGCTGCTTGGATATAGATATTGAACTTGGGTTGGTCTTAGACTCTTGCTGAAGGACTTCTTTGTTTTGGCATTTTTTTGGTCATTGCATATTTATTTATTGACGTGATGCTCTTTTTTTAAGTCGCTTTAAAAGACACTTTAGCTTAAAACCGCTTTGCAGATCGCTGATGTTCTCGCTGATCGGACTGATGTCTGAGTCTCGTTTTTCTCTTCTGACATTAAAGGTTTAACCTCCATGGGCGGATTGCTGTTAGCATTTCTTCAGTAATTCTTTTTGCTTTCTTACTTTCTTTTGTCTTACGTTGCAGCAACAAAGTGATGGACACTCAGTCTGGAAATCTGTTTGTGAAATATACCTACAGATGTGCTTCTCTCTTGGAGTAAATTAGGCTAAACCGAAATGATGCCGTTTTGTCATTGTGCTTAAATGAATATATAAATATTATATTCTATATTAAAATATATTTGCTAACCTACAAATTTGTGTGAGCCAGATTATTTTTATTTATTTTTTTTCTCACTCTCAGATAAAGTTCACAATGAAATGATGTGATGATATAAAATGCACAACAACACAAATGTGTATGTTTAGTATTTATGGAAATAATATTTTTCTTTGGGCTTGAAAAAATAAGTTGCATGAAAAAAATAGGTTTTAACAAATGTTTTCTCTGTAAATATATATATATATATATATATATATATATATTTTTTTTTTTTTTTTCAATTAAATATTTTGTATGCATGTTGTGAAGTGTAAAAATAATGTATGCATTCCACATTTCAATTGCTTCATCTGTCATGATGCAGTGAAACATACCAAGTTGTGCAGAAGTCTTTTTTGCAGAGTGATCCTACCAAGCTTGCACTCTTTGCTCTTAGCCTATAATTTAATAAATCACTATGCATCAGATATTAGCTATATCATTAAATTGCATTTTGTGGGTTTCAGTGAAAATGGCCTAGGAGAGACATCACTTTTGACCACTAATCTATGTGTGGAAAAAGCTCTGTGGCTGAGCGGCACAGGCTGTCAGAGCTTCTGGTTTCATACTGTCCTCATGTGGACAGAAAAAAATAGCCTTATAGAGAATTTACTTGAACCTTTGAAGACTGAAAAATGACAAACAGCAGTGCTGGTTAAACAGGTTGGACTGGTTGAGTTTTCATTTTGCTTTCAGTTTGTGCTGCATGATAAAATCTAGTTTCCACTGATGAAGACACTTAAGAATCAAGCATCAGCCACAGAATGAGCCAATAAAGTAAGTCATCCTGAATACTTTGAGTTTTACATTGAAACAGTGTTTTGTATCTGGAGTTGTGTCTCTCCATGTCTTGAAATATTATTTACACCTTTGCGTCACACCCTGAAGAGTTTGACAAACCCAGCCGAATCGTCTTGATGAAAAGATGGCAAAACTTGCAAGTGAGTGTACAATAATATCAACATGAAACTAGTGCATGACCTGCAGTCCTGTAAATGACTGATCAGCACACGATTCACCACAAACTCACAATTCACATCCAGATCTGACTCCAGTCTTAATAAAATCAACTCATATATGTTTATTTCTCACTGAATATGAAATTTCATGCCGACCTACCTCTTTAACATTTCTCCAGGATGTTGTGTTTGAGGGGTATTCTTGTATGCATCTATTGAGTGAATTACTGATCAACACACAACTCAATATTACAGCAGTAGGTCACATATAATGTCATCTATTTACATAAAGCAGCACATACATTTAAATTTTATGCATTTTAGCATTGCTAGCAACATTCTCCGCTGTTCAAACTTCCTCACACGCTTTCTTCATAAGTCCTTTTTACAACAAACGTCATGAGCCTTTGGATATCAGCTGGTTTTTAAGATTTAAGATAAGACAAAGGAACACTAGTATTGAAACTGTAAGTGGATCACACAGAATGAATCAATGATAAATAAATAAATAAATACATGAATTGCTGACTTTACATTCTGTTTATATTTTTGTGAAGATATCAAAAGCTGTGAAGAATTGGAACAACTTTTGAGAACATATGCAGAACAAATACAGGAGCTGTGTCATCTTTACAACACACATCCAAGTCAGTGTTTTATATACAGTATGTACCTGATTTTCACTGTTATTAGCCAGTCCTCCTTCGGAACCAAATATTGACCAAAACCATGAGATCTGATTTTGCTCTTTCACATATCAAGTGACAAAGGCCAAAAAAAATGTATAAGGACTGTGGCGAAACAAATCCAAAAGCTCTTCGAGGAAACTGAAGATCAGTCATTCGATGTCTCATCTATACCCACTGCTTTGGAATCAGGAATAGAAATGATAAAAAGAATAATACAGCGACAGGAAAATGATTCTGATCTTGTCCAGCCGTGTCTTTCCCAGAGTAAGTCTATTTCTATTACTCTTATCTAAATAAAGTCTATAAAAAAGGCACACAAGTGGGAAGTTTGTTCTGTTTTTATGGACAGTGAATCTGAATGAACAGATGAGTATCTGGGTGTTTCAGGTATGCCAAGAGATCTGAATGAGAACGAAAGACTCAGTGAGTACTTTTGGAGAAAACAGTCTACTTTGAAACTGCCTTTTCTCTCTCTCTCACACACACACACACACACACACACACACACACAGACACAGATAGTTTTTGGGCATTAATACAGGTAGGTTTCATTCAAAATTGACTTGAAAAAGCAAATCATGCAAGCAGTCCAAACCTGGGGAGGCGCCATGGAAACTCCATTCCCCCCAAGTTTATTTAAATGTAGAATTTCATATTTGGTGTTATGGTGGCAGTTCATCAATGGCTGATTTTTATTTTTAAAATTCTTTTATCCTCTCAAGCATCACAAAGACACTGTCAAACTTGTGCTGGTGTCAAGGTAAGTCAAGAGCAGTTTAGCGGTTTCATTTCATTTAATCTGCTTTTATAACCACATTTCTGATACATTTGCTATTGCTTTAGTGACATGGTTTGGGTACAGTCTTTTAAGTGTAAAAGTGTTATTTATTTATTTATTTATGAAAACAAATATTCACTTGGACTCTAGCATTTTGTTTCAGGATTCAGCTGAATGGGACCTGATTGAACCCTCTGTGATGTTAGAGGATGCACAGATGAAGTACATGTACTATATCTGTACATCTCTGCATCTGTGCATCTCTTTTTATTTATTGTACATTTTCATATTTTATATACAGCAACTGTAATCCTAAATGAATCTCTGTTCAACAGACTAAATCTTAAATCAGGTTGTTATGAATGCAGCAGGACTGGTCTTCGTATTGAATGCTCCCGTCATGTTCAGCTTAAGTATCATATTTGTGACTGGGAATGTGTAGATGATTTTCCAGAAATGGAGCCTTTTACACCGTGCGGACCCTTGATGGATATTGCTGTCATCTTAGGAAAATTAAAGGCAGTCTATCTACCCCACTTTCTGTGTTTAGGTAATTTTTCCCAAATTTTAATGGGGTCATGGATTCATTGTTTTTACAGTGATGCGTAATGTCTTTTGAGTGCACAAATGATCTCATTGCAACTCGATTTCTGTACTCTGACAAATTCTTTTATCATAATTAGAAGCGCAAACACAATGTAAATAAGAGATTCATTGAGGAGTGTAGACAGTGCGCTGTGTGATTGACAGCTCAGACAATTATAAAGGGAATGATTTTGCATGCTTTCTATATATAATTTGAACAAAATATAAATAACAAATTATTTCCATTCTACGAAGAGTAAACAAAGCAAGCAAACAAACAAAAAACAAAACAACACTGATCTGTCTATACAGGGCGGGGAGATGTGTGACATTTCTTTTCTGTAGGCTGTTGAAAACAATGAGATTAAAAGCAAGACAAGACTCATCTCAAAGCCAGGGCCCGTGTCCTCGCTTCAGACGAAGACTTGGTATTCACTGAGGACGCTGGATGAAAATAAGGAATCTGAGTGCAATTCTGAAGTCCAGCCCAAAGTAGTAACAAAATATTTACAAATATTACAAAAACGTGCTTATTTCCTTTAACAGTGTTTCTCAAATTGTAGTGCACTGTATTTTCAGGTGGTCTAGTCAATTGGTGTGTCTCATTTTAAGGTTTCACCCTCTGAAGTTTGCATTTGTTGGCTGCAGTTATTAAGGCTTCCTCTTTTTACAGAAAAAAATGTAACTACTACATCCCAAAGAGAAAAAAGCTGGAGAACTGAACAAGGCAGCACAAATAATGGATATCCCCAGAGACTCTGAAGAAGATAGAAGAAAGGTGGATCAAGAAAGCAGTGCCTAACAACAGCAAGACCAGAGCCACCGAAGCAGAAGCTGTTCGACTACACGCTGAAGCCATATGTAAAAAAAAATGGACGGTTTCTGAAGAGCATTTTTGAAGCCTAAAGTGGGCGGAGCCGACCGCCGCCATCTTGGCAGTGCGTCACCGCGCGTCACTCCCGGATAATCGAAAATGGGCAAAAAGGCGGGACGTGGGTGAAGCTGAGCTGAAACCACACCCGTCTATAGTGACAGGCAGGTTACGTAAATACAATATGCATCACAATCTCTGTTTTTGGCCTAAAATGAGTTGACACTTGGGACATTAGTACTTCTTTATCATGTGTTTAAGTTCATGGAGAAAAGCCCGGACAAACCAAGGCAGAACACAGTATAACATCAGTTACCGCTCTCTGATTTTGTTTTTGAACGCTCAAAGTAAGTTACGGTGCTCTGCATTTGTTTGCATTCTTTCGTCAATACTGTGCCAGCCTGGAGTTATTCGGTATTCTGCCTTTGTTTTACTGTCCATTAAAATCTGCCGCGTTTAAATTACGGTGTGACTTGTGTACTTTTATACATCTGTTGGCACAGCATTAGACAAACAAATTAGATAGATCGGGATCTGACAAACTGCTCCATTATAACAAAGCACTGTAAGCAATAACGACTAGATAACTTGGCAACAATAATTAATCGTAAATAATCTTTAAAGTGTTTTTTTATAATGCAGATTATTCACTCAGTGCCAGCTGTCAGTCTGGGGCTGCACACTTCTGCATGTGTGTGGACTCAAAAGCTGTGACAGCGTATCACACACAAAATCAGTAACTGTTCGCAATTAAATCCTTTTCCTATCTTTTCTTGTAACTCGATAAAATGCATTGCAATGAACGCCATCGGAGATGTTTAATTCACAATCATTCTGAGCATCCCTGCTGGCGTTCACATCAATCCACAAGTCGTTCTTATAGGTTAAGCCATGCTTCAAAACATACCTAACCAGCATATGCTGTTTTTTTTTTTTTTTCAACAGGGCTGCCAATCAGCAGTACATAAAATATGACCATTGTCTTATTACTTGCACTTTCAGACAAACTGGGCTTGTTGATTTGCCTTTATTATTATTATTATTATTATTATTATTATTATTATTATTGATTTATTTTTTAAGTGATTTGATTTCACACAGTTTTAATTGTATTGTGTGTACAGTACACCAGTTACCATAAACCCTTCCTTAACTCCTTAGTGTTTCATTATGTCAGTGGTCCTTTGTGTTCTCACTTTAATTTTCAGATAAATGAAATTCATTCTGGTGAGCAGTGCTTCAAAGAAAACCCTCCCCAAATGCCATCCTCCCATTTACAGTAAAATAATTATGTATTGCTCTGCTTTTTATGTTTAGTCTTTGTGTATGTGTTTAGTTTATTGAATAAACATGCAGATAAAATGAATGTATTGCTGGGTAATGGATGCCGCGTCAGACATGAAGTTACAGTGTCATTTTCTTATTGTGATTCTTTTGCTTTATTATACAGACAAATAACTTTAGGTGTAGCCGGTTTGGGACACAAAGGGGGCAGGACTTAACTCATTCCATGGCTATATAAACCTATGTGTTTTCCTCTCTGCTATTAAATGAAGTTACAGCCACTGGATGCTAACAAATTAACGGGAAGAACATTTATGCAGTTCATTGCCTTACAAAAGTATGTTGAAAGTAAAATGTGTATGTGCCTTCTATATTTAACTAATGCCAATAAATAATAGTTTTTTAATTACTTAATGAATGGAAGTAAATTGTTATGTAATTTAATGATATTTTAACTTTCAAATTATTTCATAAATAATGTAATAGCATAAGTTTGGTGAATGAAAGAGTACACATAGTTCATTATACATACAGTATACTCCCAACATTAAGAGGTCTTTTTCACTTTGAATGTGTACTCGTTAATTGACAATTACTTTAACTGCAGTGAGAAATTATGATACTTCTCCTGTTCGGCTAGGTATCTGAGTTTCTCTCTCTACACTGCTGAAAGGACAGGAAACCTCATCAGTTTTCATCAAGATACTCCTCAGACAAACATCTCCATCTTAATAAGAACAATAATAGAAGTGAACTGAGTAAATGAACACAGGATTGATCATGTATTCCATACCTTCTTCTAAAAGTGGAATCATCACAATTTCAGCTGAACTTAGAGATTCACTTTCATTCCTTGACATAGCATGGTCTGACATTAACCACGAAGAAGCTAGGAAGCATGAGGCTGACTTTCTTAAAGGAGCTCCACTAAAGTGGCTTAATTTAGCGGAGGAAGAAAACTCACCTTTAGTCGAGAGAGACGGCTTTAATGATTGAATACATTCAATTAAGAGAAAAAAGAGAAAACAGTGTCTCGTCACTGATGTTTCCTTACGATACCAGTCTGGCAGTGGAGGCTCAACTCTCGCCATGCAGGTGCTTTGGCGTTTCCGGAAAGATCTCAGATGTGCCAGAGTGATCGATTCAGATGTAGACACTAAAGCGCTGTCGAAACAAGTGGTGGACCTTTTTCTGCTGTCCAATGAAGAACATGCAAAACAAAATCGGAAAACTGTGCTGCTGTTACTGGACACCAAGGAAAAGATAAATGATCTGCCAATCAAGAGTATTCTCTGGGAAGACCTGATTGATGAAATCCATAGGAGGGGAATCAATACAGACAATCCTGTTGTGATCATTTTAAACTGCATCCCTACAGACTTCACTCTAACTGACAACATGATTCTTGCCCCAAAACTCTCTGAAGGGGAAATAAAAAAAAAATTCAACTTCTGCAACAGATCCGACTACAGAGAAAAGGCCATTGGAAAGTTACAACCATAAAGGTCTCTGCACACTGAGTCCGAAATTTTCGCACATTAAAAAATACGACCTCACGTTGTGTCAATCACGTTTGCACACTGCCTCCAAAATTTTGTCCGTCAAAAAAAATTCGGATCAGGTTCAATTTTCTGCGTTTTCGCATCGGTTGCATGCATTTTGATAGGAAAGGATGAGGAATACGAAAAAAACGGAAAAACGCTTGCGAAAATTTCGGACTCAGTGTGCAATGGCCTTAAGTCTGTTGCACCATGAAGACAGCGGCGGATCAGCACTAGCTAGGGAGATAATGTCAGACTTGAGAGAAGAGTTCACCTGTGAAACCCTGACAGAACCATTCAAATGCATTGCTCAGAAAATATGAAATGCTTAAAAAACCTGTGCATCTCCTGTTGGATCTCAAAGATAAGCCCAGCTCATTAAAGAATCTGCTGTCAAAGTTTCAACGTGCTGATCATACTGACCATCCTGCATTTATCATTACCAATGCTGTTAACAAGGGCGCTGTTCCACCAAAAGACGACGTGAAACATAAAATGGAGCTCTTACCAGAGGAGAAGGACAGGTTTGCTCAGAAAAGGCTTGAAATTGAACAAAAGGAAATGTCACAGAAGTTTCATGCATTTAACATAGTGCAAGGAGGTTTCCAGAAAGAGGATGCTGAGAAAAAAAAAAAAAAAAAAAAAAATCACAAGGAGTCCAGCAGCACAAGACTTCTCAGTTTTTTGGCTTTGATAAATTCATATGTCCCAGGTTCACACTTGTCAAAGCTTTTTTGTGAGGAATTCATGGATCAGACAGAAAAGCCGACCGATGAGGAAAACCCCACACTGGAAACAATAATGAAGCCTGCCATGGACCTGATAGTCATTTTCTCAGAAGGAGAACAGAAGGGCAACTGTATACGCCTGGCACATCCAATGATTGCTGATGCCTGTCTCAAAAAGTTCACTGAGCACAACCTGACAAGATTTGGCATCGCTCTTGACTTCTTGAACAGTTTGGTTCAAGGAAAGGAGAGTAATTACAGACACATTTGCAGGATAATGTTAGTTGTAAGACTTGAGGGTCTGATGGAAAAGGAGAAGTTTTCCAGACTGATTCTTGACATCATACGGGAAAATAATACTAACCAGTGCATTCTGTTGTTGGAGTTGGCTTCAGATTTGTTCTCCACAGAC
>JAFVLL020038073.1:0-15602 GCA_021397915.2 Tor tambroides
GTGCATTGGGAATCATATTTTTTCAAATAAAGCCAAGGTAACACTCATTTTACATACAACACACAGTGAAAATGACATGAATGTGGCAGTGGGCATATACATATATACCGTATTGACCCGAATATAAGACGACCCTGATTATAAGACGACCCCCCTTTTTCCAGATGTACCTTTTGGAAAAAGGCTTTTTGAAAACCAAATCTTGTTTTTTTTTTTCTCTGTAAAACACATTTTTCTTAAATTTTCATATTGCATATTTTTCCTATTTTAATTTTTGTTTTGAAAGTATGGTAAATACTGGTAAAATGTACCAATGACATTTAAAAATATACACTTTTTGATATACCATAAAAATAACAGGTAGCCCATCTGAATTATATAACATTTAGTCCATAAATCTCATAGTAGCCTACCAAAATTTTATTAACTGTAGAAGTGAAATCTTATTGTAGTCTTCAAATATGGGTTCTGTCTTACGTTTTAAAATCACTTACAGAAGAAGTTTGGTCCCATCAGACTAACATGACAGTCACGACTCATGCTATTGTAAGCT
This sequence comes from Tor tambroides, assembly GCA_021397915.2. Taxonomy (NCBI): domain Eukaryota; kingdom Metazoa; phylum Chordata; class Actinopteri; order Cypriniformes; family Cyprinidae; genus Tor; species Tor tambroides. Next base: position 554 of record JAFVLL020038073.1, read on the forward strand.
TTCCTTTTTCTTTTGTTTTCACTCGCGATCTACAACACACATTACATTACTTATTTCATGGCACACTCGTTTTATGCGTTTTTGGCGCCACCTATTGTTGTGGGTGTATTATTGACATGTCAAAGTCTAGACCCTGAATATAAGACGACCGCGTTTTTTCAGATGTATTTCCAAGAAAAAAACATCGTCTTATATTTGGGTCAATACGGTACATATAGATATACATACATACACACACACACACACACACACACTGTTGTCTGATCTTCCAATTGAATAAATGTTGTGAAACAGGCTTTATAAAGCGTGAAATGGTTAACTAAACTCAACTGAAAGTAAATGGTCAATATAAGACTGTCCAATACTGAGAAAATAAAAAAATAGTTCAAAACACATGCAAAGTTCTTAGAAAAGTACTTGTTGTATTTATTGTGGTTTAATGTACTCTTTTATTACAAATATCAGGAACTGTTCTTTCATAATGATATTTATGTTTTGGGGGGAGTTGCAGCACATGACATAGATAACCTGAACTAACCTAATAATGTTAATAAGAATAAGAATAAGAAAAACATACAGTAGTGATATATTCACAGCACAACCCACCCAAACAAACAACAGCTATGAAATTTAAAACTGGATAATTCAGTCAATAATCTTTGCTTAACTGCTGATTGTTGATGTGGTTCATGGACAAATGAAATACCTGCAGATATCAGCAATCTGGAGTTCAGAAGCACCACTGTAAGACAACAACAGAAGATAAATTATTAAAATCCCTGTGCAATGCTATCTTAAAGTCATTCACACTATTCTTAACCCTAAATTTAACCCAAATGTCTAAAAGTGCAACTATACAATAGTGTCCTATGCATCTGACTTTGCAATTTAATCAGATGAAAGAAACTTACAGGTAGGCAGGAGGACACTGAGAGAGAACATGGTTCTGCTGTCACAGTCGAAGGCGTAGATGTAGCCTCTGATCCATATTTATATGGTCTGTTTTCTGATTACTCAATGAGATAAGAATCAACCTGCAGACATTCTCTTAAACTAATTTCGAAAGTAAAGACATCAGTTTAAAAAATGTGATGTTGAGCAAACACTTCCTCTTATTATAGGAACTTGATAATTTCTTAAGAGTTAGAGCAAATATTTTCACATCACATATTTTACAGTGCATATTTTTTCCATTAAATTAAACTCACCTGAAAGTAAATGAGTCACTTAATATTTTTTTAGAGCCAGTCCCTCCAGCAGAGATGAAGTCGGGGTCTTGAATCTAGCATAATCTTTGCAAAACACAAACTCCTGTTCGAGATGTTGATGCTAGTGATGGGAAGTCCAGTTCTTTTCAAAGATTCAGCTCTTTTGGCTCGGCTCCCTTAGAAAAGCCGGCTCTTATAGCTCCCAGGTGGCTCTTCATTTAGTATCACTCGGAGCCTTCTATTTTAGCCCAGTTTAGCAATTGTGAATGGTTTGTGTTTTGGTAAGCAATTTTTTATTCAGTGTTTCTTAAAAGCCTCATTTTTATGCATTTTTTCATTACAAAAAAATACAGTTACTATTATTTAACATTTTAATAAAACTTTAATTGAACAATTGAACACGGAACCACAGCAAACAAATCAAATAAATAAAGGCAAAAGTCTTAACAATAAGACACTTTGGTCTTTAGTGCAGGTCGGCATTCAGAAATATCAGATGCCTCAGCTTACATGTGCTGATGCGATGTCTCCTCTCTGTGATTATTTGTCCTGTTTTTGAGAAGACTCTCTCTGAGGGGACTGATGTTGCAACAATGCAGTGTCTTCCTACCATTACCTTAACCAACGCGCTTGTGTTTAAATGCAGTTCCCCCGTCTCTCTCTGTCGCTCTGTGTACCTGGCCTTTACCACTACACACTCACTATCTACGGAGCGTGTGTCCTCTTCCTTCTTTCACATAATGGTATGATCCTTGTCTGTCCTCCCATGTGATTAGCCGCATGTTTTTATTTTTTAAATGAAAAAATTCATAAAAATAAGGCTTTTATGAAAACACTGAGTAAAAAATTGCTTACCAACACACAAACCATTCATAATTGCTAAATTGGGCCAAAATAGAAGGCTCAGGCTGAAGATTCAGCTCTCCCCAACGGGAGTTGCTCTTTTCGTTCATTACAAAGAATCGGCTCTTAGAGCTGACTCGTTCACGAATGACACATGACTAGTGATGCAGAGGCGCATCTCGATGTTGCCTCAACACAGATGCCCTGGGGTGCGTTTCCCAAAAGCAACTATGGTCACAAGTTCCATCATTAACAATAGAGTTCAATGGAACTTACGACCATAGCTAACAATGCTTTTGGGAAACACACCCCTGGTCTTTTGTGGACTGCACATGGAGCTTAGGAGCTCCAACCAGCTCTCGTTTTCCTTGGAGGTCAGCAGAAGGTAAAGGCTCTCTCCAAGCAGAGGATGGCTGTACCAACATCAGAAATGAAATGATCACTGTTTTTTGTTGTTATTGTTGCCGCCATCCGAGGGTATTTTCATATCTAGTTCGTTTGAGCCTTCCAAACACTCACAGGGCGGTTCAGCTCATATGTGAACAAACCAAGTTGACCCAAAAGTCATACTCATTTGTGGGTTGGTTTCCTCTTGATTTGTGAAAGCAATTTGGTCCCAGTCCACTTTGTATGGACCAACATAACAGCTTGAAGTTGACCTAAGCAGTTTACATATTGTACGTTTATTTACACTTTGATTTGAACGGAAACAGCGTATCCATGCGTTACTGATGACAGAGAATAGCGTACGCACTTTGCATCCATCGGATCCTCTCCAAAATGGCGCTACGCTGACACAGAGAGACAGAGAGGAAACGAATTGTTGAATAAATGTCGTTATTTTTATTTTCTTTGCATACAAAAAGTATTCTCGTTGCTTCATAAAATTCAGATTGAACCACTGATGGCAGATGGACTATTTTGACGATGTTTTTTATACTTTTCTGTGCCTTGACAGTGTAATTTACTTGGCAGTCAATGGGACAGTCACAAGCCTCCCGGTTTTCATCCAAAATATCTTAAATTGTGTTCTGAAGATGAACAAAGCTTTCACGGGTTTGGAACAACATGGGGGTAAGTGATTAATGACAAAATGTTCATTTTGGGGTGGAGTATCCCTTTAACAGCTTGTTTTAAAGATCTAAAAATTGTTACAGTGTGACTTTCTGATTCACAATTTTGAACAAAAGATGACATTGTTGAATTACTTCAGCTGTCTGTCTGTGGTTCCAGTTTCACACTTTTCATTATGCAGTTAGTTGAACTGCCATATTGAATGTTTTAACTTTGCTATTTTACATTGCTCATATACCTCACTGAATAGGGAGTTACATGTCATTTACAATTTTTACACTCCTATGCACAAATAATACAGGTTGTCAGGTTGAGACTTCACATGGTCTGCATATGCATTTAAAATAGTTTATTTAATAGTTTAATTCAAAATCTAAAATAGGAATTCAATTTAATAAAATGTAAAAACTTATAGATAAATATGATGACACTGAGGGAGATCATGTTGTAAAAGGCAGAAATGTTGCTTCTGAAATTGAGTCCATCCATATTTATACAACTTGCTCTCTGACTTTTGTCATATCACCGCCGACCCACAGCCCCCAATGGGATGAGAAAAAGGGAGCTTTGTTACATCTGAATCCACACAAGCACACATCAGCTGCATAATTTACACAAACACATATGTGTTTTGTCTAAAAGTGCTGCATGTTTTACCTCTTTTTCAACCCAGTTTTACCTCTTTTTGAACTTCATTATTCTCTTCCTGTTGTGTCATGAGCTGTGAAAGAGAGCAAAACCAGACCTTTCTTGATTTCTACAGTCAGATGAATTTGCAGAATTTATGTGGGAACTCATTGTTGTTATTTCTAAACATTTGTGTGTTTGAACTCTGTTAAATGATTCAGTTGTAACTGCAGCTGAAGAGCTGCATGATTTCACATGCTGAATCATTGTTGAGGATTCCAGTTCACTCAGACTCTATCATCATTCTTTCAGGATAAAAAAAGCAGGTTTACTTTTCCATGTCCACAAAAAATGTCCTCATTTTTGGCAGTCTGGTCAGATGAGTAAACAAGCACATCACGTTTGATTGTTTTTTAAACAAACATCAGATTAAAAGCACTGCATCCCACATATATGGGATTAAAGGCTTTGTGATTTCTTTGTCCAGTAAATGGTTATTTTGCATGTGTTATGTTGTATATATCACTTATACAGTAAGGTCCATATATATTTGGACTCTGACACAATTTTCATAAATTTGGCTCTGTATGCCACCATAGAATTCAAATGAAACAATCAAGATGAAATTGAAATGCAGACTTTAAGCTTTAATTCAAGGGATTAAACAAAAATATAACATAAAATGCTTAGGAATCTCAGTCCCCCCATTCTCAAATCAACAAATCAACAAAAAAATCAACAACAACTTCAGCGACAGTAAAGACACTCGGACCCTGTGGCAAGCCATTCAGACCATCACTGACTACTGTGGTGGCTTCCGCCGGTGTTGTGAAGAGTCACTCTCAAAGTCTCGGGGTTTTGATGCCAGAAGATAGACTTTATTATCAGAGACAATGAAGCCGAGAGGCCATGCATGGAATCTCTTGAATCTGGGTTTGGACCCTCTTAAATACAGTTTTTCCCCCTAAGGCGTGTTCAATACATTTCCTATATCGTTATTGTTTTTGGCTATGTCTCCATCTGTTTCCTGGAGCAGACAAGAGGCCCCACTATATGTTACAACATAACATAACTATATGTCAAAACAGGATGTGCAGCTTTTCCTTAAACCATATGTCTGCACATTCCATTGTTCTGCAGGCCTCTACACACAGGCAAATACAATTTTATAATAGTAGAATAACTTGATACATAAATGGCTATATTCACATTGGTTACACTTGATTAATTTATATTTTGACCAACAAAACTCTTCCACACTACAAGCCCCCGCCACAGGCCAGTGACGATGACACATCCTTACCAGATGCACTCAACCACTTCTACTCACGATTTGAGATACAGAATGACACACCTGCACAGAAACTACTCACATCTCCAAACAACCAGGTACTCTGTCTCTCCAGCCGATGTAAGGAAGACCCTATCCAGGATTAACCCACGAAAGGCTGCGGGCCCTGACAACATACCTGGACGTGTACTGAAAAACTGTGCTGCACAGCTGACACAAGTCCTAACAGACATCTTCAACACCTCGCTGAGCCAGGCAGTCGTTCCCCATGTGTCTCAAATCCACCTCCATAATTCCAGTACCAAAGAAGTCACCTGTGTCCTGTCTGAATGACTATCGTCCCATAGCACTGACTCCAATCATGATGAAGTGCTTTGAGAAGTTAGTCATGCATCACATCAAGTCCAGTCTCCCAAACACGCTGGAACCATTCCAGTTTGCATACCGTCCAAACCGTTCCATGGACGATGCAATATCCACCACTCTCCACCTAGCTTTTACTCACCTGGAACATAAAGACTCTTATGTAAGAATGCTGTTCATCGACTTCAGCTCAGCATTCAACACAATAATCCCACAACAGCTCATCCACAAACTAAACCTGCTGGGCCTTAACACCTCCCTCTGTAATTGGATCCTGGACTTTTTAACTGCAAGACCTCAGTCAGTCCGTGTCGGCCGCAACACCTCCAGCACTACCACACTGAGCACAGGTGCCCCACAAGGCTGTGTGCTCAGCCCGCTGCTCTTCACACTGCTGACTCACGACTGCACTGCCAAGTCCAGCTCCAACCACATCATCAAGTTTGCTGATGACACAACTGTGGTAGGCCTCATCAGCAACAACGATGAAACGCACTACAGAGAGGAAGTGGCACAGCTGGCTGAATGGTGTGGTGCTAACAACCTGTCCCTCAATGTGGGTAAGACAAAAGAGGTTGTGATGGACTTCAGGAGAAACTCTGTTGACCACCCCCCACTGACCATCGACGGCTCAACCGTGGAGAGAGTCGGCAGCACTAAATTCCTGGGGGTGCACATCACAGAGGATCTCACCTGGACCACCAATGTCACGTCTCTCAACAAGAAGGGACAACAGCGCCTCCACTTTCTCCGCCGGCTGAAAAGGGCAAGTCTCCCCCACCCATCCTCACCACTTTCTGCAGAGGCACCATTGAGAGTGTGCTACCAGCTGTATCACTGTCTGGTTCGGGAACTGTAGTACAGCAGACCGAAAGACACTACAGCTGACAGTGAACACGGCTGCAAAGATCATCGGTGCCCCTCTCCCATCCATCCTGGACATTTTCCTTGCGCGATGCTCCAGCAAAACCAACAGCATCGTGAAGGACCCCACCCATCCATCCCACAGTCTCTTCCAGCTCCTACCATCAGGAAGACGGTACCGGAGCATCAGAGCCCGCTCCGCCAGACTGCTCAACAGCTTTTTCCCCCAGGCTGTGAGAGCCCTGAACTCAAACCACCCTGCCCCCCTCTGAAACCCCATGCAAACCCCTACCTCCTGAAACATGGACCCTTCCAAACCTTACCAAACCAAAGGAAAAAAACTGTATGAAACTTTTTTTTTTTTTTTGTGCAATTCGAAGTGTGCTACACACAGGTGAGTGGGCCTGTACAAATCACCTGTAGTAACACACTCACCTCTATGCACACTAGACACTTTTCACACACTGCTGTGTGTACACAATCCTACAAAAGACTCAGCAATATATGTATGTTTACATGCTCATGCACTACAAATCATCTTGTACTGTTCCCCAGCCAGCTGCTTGACTCACAATGTTTCTCTCTGCACATGTACAGTATTTATGTGAAGCATTCGTATAGTTTGTATAGTTTGTATTTCTTATTTTTATTTTTTTTTATATTTTATCTTTAGTTTGTATAGGGTAAACCTTTATATATAGTATATTTAGTCAAAATCTGTCAGTAGGTTAGTTGTGTATAGGTTTATAGTGTTTACTTCATTGTTGTATGTCTGTATTTATGTAGCACCGTGGTCCTGTGAGGCACGACATTTCGTTCCACTGTATGTCCCCACATGTAGCGGAATGACAATAAAGCTCAACTTGACTTGACTTGACTTGATTTATTTAAGTCTACAAGTACATTTTAGGCTGTGCAACATTCATTTAAAAACAGTACAGCTTCATACAACAGTGGCCAATACGAAACAATAATCTCTGTTTTGGAAATAAAAGTTCCTTAATTAAAAGCACTCGTTGTAAAGTTTTAATACAGTAACTTTACTGGAGTTTGTTTTATGAGCTTCCCACGATAAAAAAGTCCTTGAACTCCACTTCGGAAAACTGTCAGAGCTAGACAGAGAAGGAGAGCACGGCCTAAAGTTTAATGGGAACAAGTAAAATTATCCGAGGGCAGGTTATCAGAAAAACTCTTCATTGTAAACACTGGCCACGAGGAGTGCAGATGAGTACATTTACAGCTGCTGAGCTTTATGAGTCTATTGCAGCTTGGGAACAGAGTCAAATCTAAGAACACTGTTTACTGTTATTCAAAGCTAATGGTCTGCGGTCCGCCTTACACTGTGAGTGAGTCCTTTTGAGGGGTACGCGGGTGAAAAATAAGAGCCAATGTAATATGTCAGCATTAAAGCAGTCATGTTTAAACAATATGAAAAAGCTTGAGTTTACACTCAGAATCATAACATATGACACAGACTCCCCCAAACCACTGTCAGTTACACTGCTGGCATCAATCTTTACCCAAATATAAGTGCTTCATTTACTTTCTCATACTGCAGTAGCTTTATTATTTATGTAGATGGGTAATATATTTACACAGTTCGTATACAATTGACAGAAAACGAAGTGTGTTTAACTGTGTACTTGTGCACTTGTAGTATACTTCAAACCTTAAAAGTATATTTAAAAAAATGTATTTCTTAACTATGAAAAGTGCACTTTGTAATATTTTTTTGTATTTACTTGAAAATACATTTAAAATCACTGTTTAATAATCTTTTTTGTGCTTTAAAGAAGTACTTTTATTATAATGTGTTGGCTAGCATATTAAAGTATGTACTGTAAAGCACTTGATTATAATTTTAACTGTAGTGTGTTATTTGATATTACATTTAAACTTATATTTTAAATGGTCTAAATTGCAAATCATTACAAATGTTCAATTACAAATACAGTCAAACCAAAACTTATTCAGACACCATGAATGATTTTTGATATTTTTTTACTAGTGGGTGCAGGACACTATATAGTTCATTTATGTAACTGAGGATAGCAAAATAAAGTAAACTGTGACAAGTTATACCCAGAAATTCTTCATACAGTGGACTACCAGTAAAATTGATAAAAATTTGGGACCAAAAATTTGATTTGACACTTTGACCTGACCATGTTTTGTTACATACCTTTCTATCAAAGTTATCTGACATTATCAAGATGAATTTATTCTGAAACAGTTTAACTTTGAGTTCTTGTCATATTTTATTAGCATTTTCTAAACTATAGTGAATAAACTGTGATAATGTGAGAAATATTGAAGGTGTCTGAATAAATTTTGGTTTGACTGTACATGTTATGCATACATGACGTAGAAGTTTCAATAGAAATGACATGAAAGTAATACATTCTATGAAATTCTATATAAATATAGTAGTCAACATTTGAAGTGGATCAAAACATTTCATCAAAGTTGTCCTAAAACCAAAACAATAAACTTCTTTAAGATATAAGCAACAAACAAAATTTAAAAGACCCCTTGAAACTGGAGTTTATAGTTGGCTTATAATCCCCTTTAAGACTAATTATGTGTGAAACTAGGTAGTGTACTGTAGTAAACACTTACTTTTTTTTTTTTTTTTTTACAATTTACTCTATTAACTGTTGTAGAAAATAATATGTTGAATTGTTTCAACATTTGCTTCATTTTGAATTTATGGCAGATGTTCCAAGTAAGTTGCTGAAAATACTTTTCCTTCATTCTGAATGTTGGAGTATCTAAGTACCTCTCTCACTTTCTCTTTAACACTGGTAATGCCAGTTTGGCTGTTCCTCTGTTTGTACAGGTGTTGTAGTAATGTGGTCTCTCAGTGCATGGTGAGTGTGTGTATTTGACAGAAGGCATGAGAATGAATGCACACCAACCCACGTCTTTACCCTGGCAAGAAGGTCAATTGGACCAACACACACACATAGAAACACACACAAACTCAATTATATTAGTCATAACTGCCCATGGCTGGATGCCAGACACACAAACTGAACACTTCTCCTCCTTGACTTTCAAAAGTCTTTTGAAAAATAAGAAATGTTCACTGTGAGGAGAATATTGGTAGGTGAAACTTTTTTTTATTTTTATTATATACACACAATCATTGCTTACTATATCATTATGCTTAAAGTGACCTAGAAATTGTGCTGAATATTTATTTAATGCCATTACATTTTACATTTTGTTTTAAATTGGATAGTGAATCCCAGATTTCTGACTTCTGAACCTCACTGTATATCTTTTTATGTTCTTGTGAAAAGGAAAGTAAGTTATGACTTTTTTCCCATCCTCTGGACTAGTGGATACAGGATTGAGGAAATGATGCTGAGTCTTTCTGTCTGAATGGCTCAGGCACAGAAGCAAGAAAATTTAGTCACTGCCTGTCGGTTTCACTATTTGTACAGTATTGAGAGACATTTATATACCCAGCGGTTGGCATTAGCGCTGTGTGTGAATATGCACTTGGCACTTTAAGAGAGTGATGTGTGAATTCAGCCAGTTCTGTACCCAACCAAACAACCCGTTTCTAAGTCTTGTATGGCAATACTTCAAAGAAAAGACATTATTGCTTCCTTTGCCACATTATGATGGAAATATTTGTCAAACAGTGATTTTAATCTGGGTTTCAGGCACAGTTGGCAGTACAGTGAGGCAGCTTTCAGTCCTGCACGTCATACAGAGTTTTATAGCTGAGAATTACTTTCAGAGGGTAGAATCTACTGAGTGGGGCATATGAATGATGGAGACTGTCAGGAGACCAGAAAGAGTGGGGAGAAAGAGAGAGAGAGAGAAATGAACCCCCAGAGAACTACTATAGCAAAATGGCATTTTCATTTTCATTCTAAATAGGGGTTAAACTACATAAAGCAGCTGTTCAATGATAGGAACCGCCTTAGCAGAAATATATATTTTTTATAATAAAATGATTTCTTTAAACTAATTCTTTACCAATGCCAAACTTCTTTAATATCCATAAAAATTATTTACCCCTTTTCCCCAAATATTCTGTATCATTTTGACAATATAAAGGAGCAGAAAAGTGGCCCTTCTTCTTCCTTTCCTTCAACAATCACTTCTGCCAAATGCACAAAATAAAACCCCACCCAACCTGCCTCTGACACAGCTCAAGGAATTGAAAGATGAAGGCACAAGTTGAAAGGAACGAGGCAGATTTTCATCATGCATCACACCAAGAAAATGCAGATCAAAGTGTAAAGTGAGAAAGCCTGAAGTGTACAGACACATACAAATTGAGAGAAGGGCTGAATTCCTGCTGTGCATCTGTTTATCAGTGCGGAGATATTGTAGACTGGACCTAGACCAGACTCGCTCTCTCCACACACACACACACACACACACACACACACACACACACACACACACACACTTGGCTTGGCTTAGCTACATTTTAAGAGGAACCAGGGAATTAGATTCAGCTGTGTGTGTGCAGGACTCCACACATAAGACCTCACTGTCACAAGCTTTACAAAGGCAATACACCTTTGAAACACACTCTCACACACTCTTGGAGTAAGATCTGCTTTGCAGTGATTTCTCTTTAAGAATTTTTAGACTAATTACTTAGAAGTGTAGCCTAAATACAATTCATTAAATAATATTTATATTACTTTTTGCATTTTTGACAAAGTTACAGCTTTATTGAACATGCCTCAAAATACAAATATTCAGTGATTATTTACCATGTTCTCTCTTGGTAATCAAGTACACTAACTCTAAAGTTTGATAAAACTTTATTAATGGCCAAATTGTTACTTGTTGTGGAAATAATATGAAGAAATATAATAGTGACTTTTTAGCCGCACAATTCTGACTTTTTCCCTCAGAATTCTGAGTTTACATACTCTGTTTTCTGTTTCAGCCACAGAATAAAAAAAGGTAATTGTGACTTATTGTGACTTTTTAATTCACAATTCAGACTTTTTCCTCACAATTCAGACTTTTTTTTTTTTAAACCAGAATTCTCGCAATTCATTTTTATTTCCCACCATGGCATAAAAATAAAAATGGTAACTGTGACTGTTTATATCACAATTCTAATTTTTGTGTTGAAAAGTGGAAATAATGCAATTATTTATTTATTTATTTTAGCCAGTGGCAGACGCAAGCTTTCATGCATGATCAATACACCGTGTGATGAATTTTTGATTTAATCCTCAAAAAGTCCCAGACCTCTGTTCTTTTCCAACTTAAAACAAGCCTCCTCATTCTAGAAGCAGATCCTGAGTTGCTGTACACTTTCTTTATTCAGGATGTGGGGTATCCTGTCTGAATGCTGGAATGTTGGGTGCCTAACATCAAACCAGAGGAAGTGGGCGGGAGGGGCAGAGGGCAAGAAGATAAGGAAGAGGTTGAATCAGTGGTAACTGATGGTAAAGAGAAGGAAAGAACACTGGTTTTCCATCTAAACAGAATGTGAGAGGTAATTGTGTTTGCTGATGGAAACAGACAAACGGCACATATGCACCCAGAGATGTGAACTGAAATGAAAATTTACCTCAGAACGTCAAAAGAGAACCACTGCTTTGCAGGAAGCATTTCTGGAGCAAATTCTGCACCTGCACTTAATTTACATCAGTTATGAAATGTTTTTTTGTGCTGGCAGGAATATTTAGACAGACATTAAGGACAGAAATGATCTCCAAAAACTTTTTAAACTCTGTAACAAATTACTGCTTCAGATTATTTCCCATGAATCACCTGCAAGAGCTTTAAATGCTATTACTCATCACAGAAGTACTGATATTTTTTATTCCACATTTTTAAGATGCTGTGTCAAGTTAAGCTATTTCACTCTGAAAAAGTTTTCCAAGACCTCTGTCAGTCAGTGGGCATTTTCAGTGTTTCTTTCTTTAAATTATATCATTATTCTGGTATGTGGCTTTAAAAAGTGGCAATTGGTCATTGAATCATTCAGTTAACCAACTCATTCAAAAATGCTGATTCTTTAAGAAATTAAACATAATTACTGTGTGATGCTCATTGACAATAAACAAAGTAACTGGAAATATTGCATTGCAAAATAATAATAATAATAAGAAGAAGAAGAATTTGTTTTGTTTAGTTTTGTTTTTTTGGTCTTGTTATCCAGTAAAAACATCTAAACATTCTTAAATCAATATACATTACTTAAGAAGCAAAAATGACTTAAGACATTAAGGCCTGGTTTCACAGACAGAGCTTAGACAAAGCCAGGATAAGGCCATTGATCAATTAGGACATTTAAGTCAACATTTGTCAACATTTAAGCGTGCATCTTGAGACAAAACAAAGGCACTGATATATTTTAAGATCAGTCAGTGCAATTTTCTTTCAGTTGTAACAGCTCAGACTTACATTTTAGTCTGAGACTAGGCTTAAGCCTTTTCTGTGAAAACAGGGGGATGTCTAGTTTCTTAAAAATCAATCAAAATTAAGTGAGGTTTGTGCATAAAACAAAAACAAATATCTGTCATTGAATTTGGAAAAATAAATTTAATTCAAAGGGACAGCGAGATTATTTTTCTTACCACATTGGCAGATATTTGTTCTTGTTTTGAGCAAAAAAACTCAATTTTAAGATATTTTTTAAGAAAACAAGACGTCATTTTGCATCTCATGGAAATAAATCTTTATTTAGATATTTGTACTGGAATCAAGACAAGAATACTGAGTAAGGGTAATTTATTGTAGTGAAAATGTAAGCTAAATTTCAGACAATAATACATTCTTGTATATTTAACTTGTGTAAAGCAAATTTCGACAATCTGTGATAATGCTTAATTGCGTAATATATATATATACCATGCACAGTCAAACCAAAATTTATTCAGACACCTTCAACATTTCTCACATTATCACAGTTTATTCACTATAGTTTAGAAAATGCTAATAAAATATGACATGAACTCAGAGTTAAACTGTGTCAGAATAAATTCATCTTGATAATGTTAGATAACTTTGATAGAAAGGTATGTAACAAAACATGGTCAGGTCAAAGTGTCAGATCAAATTTTTGGTCCCAAATTTTTATTAATTTTAGTAATAGTCCACTGTATGAAGAATTTTTGGGTATAATATGCCATTACTTTATTTTGCTATCCTCAATTACATAAACTATAGTGACCCGCACCCACTAGTAAAAAAATAAAAAATAAAAAATTATGTCTGGTGTCTGAATAATTTTTGGTTTGACTGTATATCACAATTTACACTTTTAAATGACCCATATAATTTGAAACTGCTCCCAGTCACTTGCCACAGGGCCTTGCCTTTTCACAGTTGTTCAGTTGTCTTCTTTGGCTAGTCTTCTGTGTCTATTTAAACCATACTGGGCAAGGCCCATCACTCACACACATATATACGCACAGGGGTGGGCTGAGTCTCAGACATTTTCACATTTTGACTCTGAAAATATGCAGAGCTGGCAGCAGACAGACACTGGGCCCCTGACATGTGAGTCATGGCCCATTCACAAACGCACACACACACAGATGCACAGAGTTTCGGGAGAGAGGGGACAAATGCGTTCTCATATTAAACTCAACATACAGACAGTAGGCACACTCTCTGTTCTGTAGCATATAGCAAATAATTCAGCTACATCAAAGTACTTGTACAAAATGTAAAACCTTAAACTTGGTTGTGAGTTAGTTAAGATATAGTTCTTCAGATTGAATGTATGCTACTGTTCAAAAGTTTGGGGTCAATATTTTTTATTATTATTCTTTTTTTGTTTGTTTGTTTGTTTGTTTGTTTTGTTTTTGAAAAAAATTGTCTTATGTTCACCATGGCTGCATTTATTTGATCAAAATAAACAGTAATATTGTGAAATACAGTTTTACAAATACAATTTTAATATATTTTAAATGTTAATTTATTCTTGTGATGATAAGGCTGAATTTTCAGCATCATAACTCCAGTCATCAGTGTCACATAATCCTTCAAAAATCATTTTATTATGCTGATTTGCTGCTCAAGAAACATCTCTTATTGTTATTATTATCATTGTTGAAAATGTTGTGATGCTTAACATTTTTGTGGAAGCCATAATAAATTTTTTTCAGGATTTTACAGGATACAGGATTTTTAGGATACTTTTGTAACATTTCAACTTTAACATTTGAAACTTTACTGTCATTTTTGAACAAGTGAATGCATCCTTGCTAAATAAAAGGTTCAAAAAGTTGCATAACCTTTGAATGGTGTCTCTTACTTGATTCTGATTGCATCATGTGGTAAAAAATATTTTGTGTTTTGATGCTAAACTGTGCTATAACTGACTTTTGTTTCAATCAACTGATGTCCTACATATTGTCACAGAATGGCCAGGCTCTCCCTCCAGTCAATTACCACGATCTAATTCACCTGAGTTCTAATCAGCACACCTGCACCTCATTACCGACATCATCAAGACCGGCATTTAAGCACACACCACAGCCACATTCACTGTCCGATCTCGTAAACGCTACATGGACTCTACTCCTGGAAACCAAGACCTTAAGTATCAAGATTTATATCCTTACCTGTTGTTACTTACCTCCTGTTCTCCTCTTCGTTGTCTCCCATTGCTCCAGATCTCCTCCTGTGGTGTTGTGTGCTTCTCGTCATCCTGTTCCCCTCGTCCTCCAAGCTCCTCGTTCCTGTGGAAAGAACAGTTACAATTATCCACCAGCTCCAACCAGTTAAACTACCTAAGTGGTTCTACTCACCTCACCATCCTCTGCCACGCCACCTG
>JAFVLL020038075.1:0-48509 GCA_021397915.2 Tor tambroides
TTTCTGTTTATACAGTAAATGTTTGACTTTGTAAAGAAAAATGCAGACACTGCTATTTTTTTGAACAGCCTAATATTCCCTTTTCTTCACTTTCTATAAAGTAATAACAAATTTTCTAAAGTTTTCTTCATGTTTTGATTCAGAATAGAATGTGCAGTGTTCCCAATGCATTTGTGTGTATTGAAGTAAAAGGTATTATAAGGATTTTGAGCTTTACTCGCTTTTTTAAACACACTGCTATTATTTTGAACACAACTGTACCTGTCATAGTGCCATAATTATTCTTTTTCCAAAGTTTGCGTTCCTATAACTCAAGAAGTATTAAAGATATTTCAATATGATTTTAGAATCTAGTTGTTAATAAACTTTTCTTTTGGAATCTTAAATTTCAAGGCCCCTACATCGTTCAATCCCAGAGATATGGGGATCTCAAAGAGGCTCCATGTCCGGATTGTTGAATATTACCCATTTTCAGAGGTCAAAAACCAGATTTGGTCACTTTGTATGCAGCTGATTATTATTTTATTTAAAGAACAATGTCTGATGAAGAAATGATGTGAAAATTAGAATTGTATCTCATTTCCCTCTGTCAAAACAATTGCATAGAACATAGCTGTTTGAGTGCCGTACATAATTTTTTCCAAACTTTGTGTGCCTGTAACTCAATAAGTATTAAAGTTATACTAATATGATTATAGATTCTGGTTCCTAAGAACCTTTTCTTTTTGAATCTTAATTTTTAACGGCCTGTATGGTTTAATCTCAGAGATATCAAGATCTCAGTGCAGCTTCATGTCCAAAATTTGTATCCCACCTATTTTCAATGCTCAAGAACCAAATGTGGTTTTGTGTTTATCTAGTCATCACTGTTGACAATGCAAATATGCAAATAATAGCAGTAACCCAGGGATTAGGATTGTACAGTGTGACATGGCAGATTATGAATGACCAAGATACCATTAACTCTAGGTATAGTATGAACAGTGTGAAATGTAAAATAAGATTACCCAGGATTCCATTTACCCCGGGTTTAGAATTACCCAGTGTTAATTATATCAAGTGTGAGAGACCTTAAATGTTTGAGGTACTATCAGTGATTCTGCCAAATATGCCCTTTAGCAGTAGATACTACTTGATCTATGACTATGCTTCATATTTTATAACAAAAAAGAAAAAGAAATTCCAATAATCCAGGTGAGGTAAATCTTGGTTTGATGTGAATACAATGTATGGAGAAAGTAACCATACTTCCCTATGAGGCATGGGATTTGTTTCAAACATGTAATAATACTGCATATTTAAACTCTTAGTAGCTGCAGAAGCTGTTAAAATGAACAAAACCCCTTCTTCCAAATATGATGGAAACTGATTCAAATATAGAATCTTATGAATAGACTACAGAGAGCAAGGTAATGTGCCTCTACTTGACCATTTCAGTGCATTTTTAGCACTCAGGTATGTTCCATGCAAATATTTTGATAGAGGGAAACAAGATAAAATTCTAATTTTCACATCATTTCTTCTTCAAACATTATTATTCAAATAAAATAAGAATCAGCTGCATACAAAGTGACCAAATCTGGTTTTCGACCACTGAAAATGGGTAATATTCAACAATCTGGACATGGAGCCTCATTGAGATCCCCATATCTCTGGTATTGAACGATGTAGGGCCTTGAAATTTAAGATTCCAAAAGAAAAGTTTATTAACAACTAGAATCTAAAATCATATTGCAATATCTTTAATACTTCATGAGTTATAGGCATGCAAACTTTGGGAAAAAAAAAAAAATTATGGCACTCAGGGCAGTTGTCCTGACAGAAGGAAACAAGATACATCTCTAGTTTCAACATTATTTGTTCTTGAGACATTCCTCTTTAAAAGAAAAGAAGCATCATATTTTATGCAAACTGACCCACATTTGGTTTTTGACCACTGAAAATGTGTACATTTTAACGATTTACTCCTGGAGCCATATTAAAATTCCAATATCTCTGGAACCAAACCATAGGGCCTTAAAAATAAAGATACCAAAAGCAAAGTTTGTTAAGACCCAATATCTAAAAGGGCATTAAGATATCTTTAATACTTCTTGATTTACAGGCATGCAAACTTTGGAGAAAAAAACTTGAAAAGCACCGTTTCCCCATTTTTGAGTGGTCACCATTGGCACATAATGCAACAATGATTGCTAAAGTCAACAGATTTTACTAACAGACCTAACAATCCCTGCGTAAAATTAACATTATTATGATGCCATCTTTCTGAAGTCATTTTTACCCCCCTGTAATTTGACTCTGAATCTCAGGTGAAAACTGTAAATATTCATAATAAATAAATATGATAAGTAAATAAGTAAATATTCATCCATGACATTTAATATTTTGGCTTTCATCACTATACATGTCTATCTTTCTTTTATCTTTCTATTTGAGCCAGGGACCTCTGGTTGAGTTGACACGGAATGACCCTGCTAAAAATAACTAACTTACTTTGTTCGGTACTGAAACATCTGCATTTTTCTCCAATAACAATGGAATGATCCTTTGACTTTTTCTTTGGCACGCATAGTGAAGTCCAGTGTTCCCCTTCTGAAAAAAATCAGAGTTGCACAAATTATACCATGAACATCCTTTTAACAGGATAATTATCTTTTAATTACCTAATTTCCCACTGAAAAAAACAAACAAACAAAACATAATGAGTGTTCTACTTACATAGTCTACAGCATTTACTTCTACCTTAGTGGCCAACAGAAGCTCCATCAATTTCACATTTTTTCTTTGCTTCTCTTCCTTTTGAGAGATAAAATGTGCAATGCTTTAATATTGTATAATTAAACACATTTAGGTCAGTCACAAGTTAATATGTGATGGTCAAGAACACCTTTAAAACACCACAAAACACTTTCTATTCCCATACACTAATCTCAGCAGGTTAAGATTACCTTTCAATTTTGATTTTAGTCTCTTTTTTTCAGACATTAACTAGTCTCTTCCAGAAATGCCATGACTGAAGGATAACCTACCATTATAAGATAACCTATTAACAAGATAGGCATTAAAATGGCAATCATCAGGTAGTCCAGGAAGGAAAATGTTCTTCTCGTAGCATAGTGCAAACAAGTCCTTTCTTTCTAAAGGAAGAACGTACACATAGATATGTTTAAACAAGCAAGCTGACCGCACAAAATAAACAGTCATTAATAAAATGTACCACAGGGTGAGTCAGAAAAACAACATGCATTAAAATGTATCAATGCGCATTAGAATCACTCGTAACAATACAACGGCAGCATTACGATAACCAGGATTCAAACAGAACTATTTTCAGTCTTCTCACTTATACAATACCTTATTTCTAATAGACACGTTTGCATTGTAATCTAGAAGGTATTTGACAGTCCTTAGGTTTCCCCGTCTACAGGCGGCTATGATTGGTGTGTCTCCTGTTCCTTCATCTTGAACATTTACATTTTTGGGATCGGCCGAGATCAGTTCTTGCAACTTGTGGATATCATCGTCATAAGCTGCCTGACACATAGGCTATGGAAAGAAAGCAGCACAAAATATGATTAGGAAAAAAAGCACATGAAACAATTATCTAATATCTAATACATTTAGGAGTTAGACAACTGAAGTATAATTAAGGAGGCATGTGAATTTAGAAACATGGCTTGATATCAGATAGGGTGATGAGCAAAACAGGTCTGGTGACATCCCAAGCATGATAGATAACACAAACACACCCTTTCCAAATATAAAATTACAGGTAAAAAAATAAATAAATACGTTTTTATTTACATAAACACTGTAAATAAAGGTCTTCAAGCAGTACTGTATTTTTCCTTTTCATGCATAAGTAAACTATATTACGTCTTTTAAGGTCTGAATGAATATAATGAAAATGCCATTTAAAAAAAAGAAAGAAAGAAAAGATGATTCTCTCTGGGACAATGTGAAACAATGTGTACTGTATTGTCTGTGAACTGTCTGAGAAGAGGACAGTTATTTGGTACTGGCACGTCACAAAAGTTTAAATAAGCATAATTAAGTTTTACTCGGTAGAAAAACATGTTGACGCAGAATTGAGGTACGACAAAACTCATTAAGTTGTTAGAAATTAAATTTAGCATAACACATCAATCGATTATCATAATCATCATCAGTTACTTGAGCCAAATCAGTTGTTTTCTAAAGAAAGGAAGATCAAGACACGTTTCAAAGGAGTTACTCACCTCTGAATACAAGATCCCCATTTGGCTTCCTCTGTCCCTAAAGGGAAACGAAAAATCCTTAATGCGGACTGTGAGGTTATAAAACTAACAGCCCTTTGCTAACTTGTTTGCTTTCTACCTTGCCAACTGTGAGAAACAGCGCTTCAGATAAGGGTGTGGTCATGTCACAATGACGCATACGTCATGACGCAATCAGTGCCGTTCAGGTGTGTAGCGGTGGATTCCCGTCCATTAACATACACTCATTTCCTCTCAATAGAAGATAGAATAGATCGACTAACATGCCAGTTTAAACAGTTATAATGAAAACAGTTTCCCAAGTACGCAGGACCAAGAAAACGAACGAACAAACAAACAAACAAATAAATGAATGAATGAATGAATGAATGAATGAATGAAAACATACAAATGATAATTGGCCTTATCGTTTAAATAAATAAATACAGTTTATAAATATAGATTTAATAGCTTTTCTGTTATTACAAATCATAATAATAGCATTTATTTATTTACTGAAAAACTTTGTCATTAATTTACCAGTAAAATATTGTCTTTCTCCTCAACTCAACAAGAGCAGAAAGACAGAGGGCAGAGAGCGCCACCTCAATAACAGCGCTCATTCGCACTGATGGGTGTTTGAGAAGAACTTAACAACGACAAAATTAAGCGAAACGGCCATAACTTAGCTACTGTGCAGGACAAACACTAATGTATTTTAGAAATAGCCTAATCCCCTCCATATTTATAAGAAACTTTCCAAGAAAAAAAAAAGCTTAAATAATTGCAGCACTGTTTGTTATGATATACAGAATCATACTTTTACTCAACTGTGGCAGAAACGGGCTTCAATGGTTTAGATGTAGCCTGTGTTTATTATTTTAAGAGATAGAATCTCTTAAAATAATAAAGAGAGTCTTATAGATAGAATCAGTAGTCCTGCTTGGCAGATGTAATTTGGCAATTCGGAGGAGTTGTGCCCCATCTGGTGGATAAAAAAAAAATACAAACAATCTATTTATTTTTGTGGCGTAACATTTCACAAAATGCAAACAGTTCGAGAAGAACGTGTTAGGCTACACTGTCTTTAGAATGTGAATCATGGATTCTGTAATTGATCAGTGCTTGAAAATAATGTAATGTCTGAGAGAGTGTCTGTTTTTCCAAATAAAAGCTTGTAAATGTCATGATATGCATCTATCTTTACAGCCGTACAGTCATTCCCACCCCATTTAGCTGTCACACTGGTTGCGGCTCAAATCTTGTTAACTAGACAGCGTTTGGGCATCATAGAAGAATCCGGATGCTGACTACATAGGCGGCTCGTGAGGTTTTGAAACACAGCCAGTAAAAGCACCGCTGCTACAGCAGCATTCATCTGACTCGCAGAGCTCCGAGCGAACCGTCTGACATCGCAGGGTTATTCGCTCTGAAAGACACCAATCAGCCATTTTAGCCTTGCGCGCATATCCATGCCAAAAGAACAAAGCTTCCATGAGTCACAAAGGCAAAAGACCGAGAGTTTTAGACAATAACAAAAACCTGCTCTTTTATTTACGCGAGTTGCCTGTTTTCGAAATGAATTCTAGCATGTGCCACATGTGACGATTGTAGGAATGTGGAGCATGGGAGCACAGCAGCTCTTCACCTACAGGTGAGGATTTCATTGTATTTATACATTTCTTTTTTGTGGTATTAAATTAGACCTGTGATTATTACGGTTTTTTTGTTTTTTTTTTACTATTAGGTTTACATTGAAATTGTTGCAATCTTGTCAGGTAGGAAATGTATCACTGACCTGATCATTGTGACTGGTTTACGGATAAAATAATACTGTTTGTATGATCTGTATGATTATGGTTATCATGTCTGTGCTGTAGGATTTTGGCTTGACATCTAACGATATTGATTGTTTATTGGAGGAGCTCCAATTTTGAGGACTTTAGATGTTCTTCATATAAAATTCATTTGTATCATAAGTTTATAGTGACAGAGAGAAGCAGAAGTTACTTATGAAGATAAGTCATGAATCAGGGGAGATTGGAAAGTATAAAGAAAGTTACTTTAGTGTAATATTACTTCTACCTATAATACTCACTGTTTAAATAATGTATTTAATTACAAATAAATATACATTATATTATATTAGAGCCTAACTTATTCATGTGCTGGGCAGAAATGAGTTCTTCATAAACTTTCATCATACATTTCAGGCATATTATAGCAATTGCTAGCTAGACAAACCTAATGCATACATAAATAGTAGAAACAGTCATTATGTTAATAATTTAATCGTTAGACATTGTGTGAGACACAGGCACAGAGATTGTATTTTTACGTAGCACAAACATGTTTGCAGATGTGGATTGTGGTTTGATTTACTTTGCTCTTAAAATATGTTGAAGAACCGCTCATCCCTCCTTGAAAATGCTTGTGTTTTTACTGTATAAACCCTCTTTAGACTTCAGCTGAACACCATAAAAAATGAGTATTTTGGAGGGCTATTATTTCAGTCTATAACATGCAGTATAATACATATCCATTATTATTATTATTTCTATTATTATTTCTTGTTTGTTTTTTGTTTTTTTTTACCATTTATGACCCTTAAAATCCTTTTGATATTATTGAGACATGAGAATCCAGACAGTTGCTTGAGTCATTATGTACTACTGAATCATTACCTGAACATTAATATACACCTCATATATAATATGCATATAATCTAGACTGCTTATTTTCTAATCAAATGCAAATTTACGTTATGCAAGGCCCTACTTATCAGAGATTGCTCAGTGTTAAATCTATCACATCTTCTTTACACTGCTCTCTTATTTTAACAGTGCATCTTTAAGTTGCCATGGCATCGTTAATCAGAACATGTTCTTCTGTGGTGATGATACTTTTTCCGTTTGTTAATTTGCCATTTGCTGTACTCAGCTTTCAAAGAGTAAAAGAGAAAGAAACAGTCCAATATGTACTCAGCTTTGTGCAAAATGAAAAAGCTCACCAAGGATTTTTTTCACAGCTGAAGATATCCATGAGTCACCATATTTTGCTGCATGGTAACAAGCTGTCATAGCAACTGTAACACAGATTCTGGAACGAATAAGCGTGTTATTTTGACTGAGATGGTGAATTATATTCTATAATCCCCATGGAAATGCACAGGGCACGGTAACCGTGTTAATAGATTAGGAAGAATACGCTAGGACTTCTACAGCATAGAGTTGTAGCAAGAGCTAGTGTTGAGTAACTGAAAACAAAGACTGTATCGATCCAGTGGCCTCTTAATAGCACTGCTGTGATGCCAGATATGATGTTTCTTGCTCCTCAGCTCGGAATCATCTTGGGAGATGACAGATGGATGCATAGGGATGATCGAAGCCTGCCAGCCAATGTTGTAAACTCACCATGGACCAGGGCTTCAGTTTCAGCACACTGGTGAGTGGTGTTGTGGGAGGAGGAGGAGGGTGGTGGGGGACAGCTGATATTACTTGGAGGTGGGTCGCAGGGACAGAATGGCTTCCTCTGACTCACTGCCATTAGTATTCCCATTGCAGCTGCGCCGTCATTCAGATCCCTCCATCCTGGAGTGGGCGAGAGGGAAGGAACGGATGCAGCCCCCTTCACACTTCCCTTCCCTCTTTGTGAATGTGTGATCAAACATAGGCTTCTTATTCTGGCCACCCAGAATCGTATTCTCCAACAATACTGCAGAGACTTTCATGTGGCTCCACACCAGCGTTTACTGTTCAAAAGTCAAGCAAGCTGTCTTGTCCAACAAGTGTAACAGCTCGGCAGTCCCTCGTTGGAGTCCATCAATGTCCTGCTGCATGTTGATAAGACGCCCACTCTTTTCAGTGACACTAAAACAGAGGCTCTGTTTAGTCATTAGTATGAGAGCTGGAAGCAAACTCAGCGTGGGTGCTGCTGGGTGTTCCGGTTCGCTCAAGCTGGGTGATGAACAGAGCTTATGTTGTGTTTATCGGAGGCATGTGATGTCTTTGGGACCAAATGTTCTGTGCCACTGGCGTATGGGGACCGATCCTAGTTCAGTTTGCCTATCTAGAGCAATTTTATTTGGCAGAGATAGAATGTAGCTCATCAGATTGACGCCTGTCAGAAATATAGAAAATTTCAGCACACAAAATAGGCAAAATAAGGAAAAAAGTATTTAAAGAGGTCATGTGCTGCCTCTGTTTTTGATTTTGTACTATTCTCTGAGGACACTTAAAATGTTATCAAGATTTTTACATCAAAAAACATCATAATTTAGAAATAATAGGCTATTTTCTGTCCTGTTTTTAACCCCCCTCATCAGAACGCTCTGTTTGAATATACATGGCAGATTGTAGACTTAGAAGTAAACGCCCACTGTTATGATTGGCTAACAGTTGCAGACAGCCTACGTCATTCACAGATGGACACTGCGGTGATTTAAATTTAAAACGCATAAATAATCATATCAAACAATCTGTTTAACAGACAAAACAATAGTGATCACGTAATAAAAGCAGTTACTCACGCTTATGTATTGTGACATTACTGTTGGATCCAGTATAGTCTGCCATCGTCTTTTAGTTTCAATCTTTCTGAAAATCCCTCGTCGAACTGTGCCTTGTTTGTAAATGAATCTGCGGTAAAATGAAGTGAACGAAGGACCAGGTTCTTACTGATGTGGTCTGGATCTTCATTAAAAATAAAATCCATCCACTCTTTCCTAACATTGGGATCAGAAGGAAGGCAAGGCAAACACTCTTTTTTTTCCCACAACTTGGCACTGCACAGTGTTTTGTTGTCTTCGGAGCCATCTTTATCGTTTGGTTTCTGCATAGACCTGCATCCGCCTCTCTCTTAAACACTACATGCGTGAATCGGTGGGCGGGGCTAAACAGGCAGCGATATAAGCAGGCTTTGATCTTCTTCTGTGGAAATGGTGTTTATCCACACAATTACGTCATAAAGTGACACATTCCACAACCTGTCTTTTTGGCAGACTGGCTGCAGTATAAGCTGTTTTTAGACTAACGAGAAAGTTTTGAGTTCTGAAACTTAGAAGATGTTTTTATAGCACAATGACCTCTTATATGTAAAAAGATTGAGGGGAATTTTGGTATCTCAGTTCATTCTTCAGTCCCCTTTAAAATAATGGGCCAAATTGTCCAAAATAACATCATTGTATGTCTTTATCAGCAATAATATTTCGTAGCTGATAAAACAGTTGTGCATTATGTCAACATGGTCTCACGATTTACAAAGGCTTCCTTGTATGCCACTGCTCTGTATTCTCATGGTTTTTGTTGCCCTCTCCATTTGCAGAAGAAGTTAGCGGCTGAACCAGATCACACTGATGTTACTCTGCCAGCGGTTGAACGTGTGCGGGCCCTTAGCAAAATGGGCTATAACATTGAAATAAATGAAGACATCGCCCCGAGACGCTACTTCCGCTCTGGTGTGGAGATGGAGCGTATGGCAGCTGTTTATCTAGAGGAGGGCAGTCTGGAGAATGCCTTTGTCCTCTACAACAAGTTCATCACGTAAGTTTTATTATTTATTTTATTTTATTTTTTATTAACGCTTTCCCACAGTATTTAAAGTCACATGGATGCTGGAGATGCTGGAGAGTGCTGCCCAGCATCTTGGGCCATTTTTGGCCCAAGATGTATTCTCTAATTCATGACAATCAGTCTTCAACTTTATTTTCCTATTTCACTCTTGTGCAGTTTATTCGTAGAGAAACTCCCCAGTCACAGGGACTATCAGCAGTGCAACGTCCCTGAGAAACAAGTGATAATGAAGGTAAGCCCCTGGCATGTTACTCATAGGAACTGATGGAGCCCTGTGGCGCTCAGCCCACTGTAAATCTGATTAGCATCATGCTCAATTACCTTGGCTAGAGGACTTGTCAGGCTCCCAGCTGCTCACATGGTGGGTTTGCCTTGTGTGGGCACTTGTTCTGCTTTCATTTCAGCATAGTGACATGAAACTGACTTCAGTCAAAATGTTCTTCCTAGTCACCTGATGTGTATCAATCATTGTTAAAGTGACACATGTCTGATTAAAACAGTATTTTATTATTATTATGGATGTTTTAATGCTTTTTTGCCTTGTTCTATGTCAATGTATTTCAAAAAATGAAACAGTTAGGAAAGATTTTGTCCTTTTTTATGTTAGAGTCATTAACCACGATTTGCTAGTTGCTATTGTTAGTTGATGGCAAGTAATATTGCTATAGAGGCATTTTCATTCTAGAGATTTCTATTGAACCGACATCTGTAGTGCAACATGATTCTAACATGATCTATTTGCTAGCTTTTGGAGGTAAAATAGTCTAAGTTTTGCTGAATATCTGTTAAAAGTTTCATCCACTAGCATATACTGTAAATACAGACAGTGACTAAAAGCCACAAAACTCACATTTTTATTTCATGGGGTCTTTAAACTAATGATCTTAATGTCTGCTGATGGTCCCTGAATGCAAAAAAAGATGAGTAATTGGTTTAAGTATCTCTATTCCCAGCTTTTCAAACAATCGTTATGTCCCTGAAAGCTTTAGCGCATATTGATCTGGTACTCGCTGTCTGTAACACAACCCCTAATGTTTGTCCCATTATCTGTTCATTATGTTCAGAAATTGCAGGAAGTGGCCTTTCCACGAAAGGACCAATTGAAGAGACTTCTCCATGAGAAATATAGCAAAGAACACAGTGAATATCTGAAGAGTCAGGTAAATTTGACGAAGTACTTCTCATTCACTACTGATGAAATTACCTGTTAATCAAATTTCATATTCATTCAATATTAGTCATGCTAAATATTTTTGCAGACTCAAGCCATGGCTGTTGACATGTGTAGTGAACGACTGCAGAAGATGTCTCTTTTGGAGGAGGAAAGGCAACGTGTAGCACAGCTCAGGAAGATGCAAATCGAGTCCGAGCAGTTCCGCTACTTCGAGGACCAACTGCGTAGACAAGAGCTAGCCAGTCACGGGGATGAGGCTGTCCCCAAAGTGCCTGAACAAACCGACGGGTCCTGCTTATCCCAGACCCCGAGAAACCATGTGCGCCTTGACCCCAATCGCAACAAACCAGCAGCCCCTGTCCCCAAACCTGCAGCCACCTTAGCAGCTGTACAAAGTGAGTGCCCTCATCTAGCTCATATTTGCATGTTATTAATTATAGTGATTTATTACACAGCTCTCTGATTATTCAGTTGTGGTATTTTTTTTCATATATTAACTGCTAAACTGCATATTGCTAGGTATAAATTCTTATATAATCAAATAGTTCACATTAATGTATTTATACTGCCATTTAAAAGTTTGGGGTAAAATGTTTTGAAATAATTTATCTTACGCTCACCAAGGCTGCATTTATTTGATCAAAGTACAGTAAAAACAGTAATATTATGAAATATTATTGCAATTTGAAATTTAAAATATAATTTGTTACTGTGATTGCAAACCTTTACCTTCAGTCTTTACTCCAGTCGTCAGTGGAGTTCACATGGTTCTTCAGAAATTCATTCTAATAGGCTGATTTGGTGCTCAAAAATTGTTGAAAACCGCTGCTTAATACTTTTGTGGAAACTGATATATTTTTTTCAGGATTCTTTGATGGATAGAAAGTTCAAATGAACAATATATTTGAAATATAATTTTTTGTTGTGTTTTATATGTCTTTACTGTCATCTTTGATCAATTTAATGCACCGTGGCTGAATAAAAAGCTTAATTTTGAGCGGTAGTGTATTTATTAGGTTAGTAGCCAGAGTAAATAGGATAATGTACAGTCAGACAGTCGTTATTGCAAAATAAACCCCTTCAGAATGCTAGAAAGCTTCTAATGACCCTGAAGGGGGTTATTTGCATTAGTATCTGTCTCACTGTACCTTATCCTTTACTTGTATTATTAGCAGTACTACATTATGTTTTTGTGTGTTTCTAGATCAGCGTGTCGAAGGCCTGAGGCGGGTTTTAATCCCACGAGACCTGACTTACAGGTTCCTTCTTCTGGCTGACAGTAGCACAGCGAGAGGAATTGAGACATGTGGAGTTCTCTGTGGAAAACTGGTAAGGCCTCAGCTGGAGCATACCTTCTCTTTGTGGGTGGAGATTCTTATGTTCATGAATTTGCTGATTTTTTTTTTCCCCTTATTCTTTCCTGGAGTAAGTGTAAATATGGTGTGGGGATTCTGAAAGGTCAATTATGTTTTTTTGTTTTTTTGCTAGTTATATGCAGCCTTTCTCATTCAATGTAAAACTAGGAGCTTTGGTGTTGCACAATTATTGTGTGGATTTGGACTTCCTCATACTTCCACCACAAATGAAATAATGAGACTATTCATGAACATTACACAGAATTTCAATTTGTCTTATTCACCAACCACCTGCAATCCATCTTAATCTTTCTTGTCTGATTTGTCTGAAGTTGAGTGTTTCTCCCCTTTGTACACAGTCGTCACTTGCTTTACCTGTGAATCCCTCAATCCTTTACAGGAACTGAACTAAAATCTGTTTTTGATTGTCCCGCAGACGCACAATGAGTTTGTGCTGACCCATGTGATCGTCCCCAAGCAGTCCGCTGGCCCTGACTACTGTGACATGGAGAACGTGGAAGAGCTGTTCAGTTATCAGGACCATCATAACCTTCTGACTCTGGGCTGGATCCATGTGGGTGTCTCTCTTTTTCAGGCTGTCACGTATTTTCTGAACACTAAAATTAGAGCTGTGCACCTCTTTATTTCACACCTTTATCAGGTGAAAAGCTTGCTGGTGACTAATTTTCAGACCCACACAGAATCTGAGCCTGTAGAAAGCGCCACAGATTTTCACAGATTTTGAGCAGCCATCGTTCACATCCCATTCCCCTTGTGTATTCATTTAGTAAATATTTTGGCTAATTTGATTATCCTTTTAACTAGTAATAAGAGTGTACCCTCCGTACCTTCCAAAATAGGCATTCAAGGAATCGTACAATAGTTGATCTGTGATCCGTATGGACCAGGGGTGCGTTTCCCAAAAGCGCCTATGGTGGCAAGTTCCATCATTACCAATAGAGTTTAATAGAACTAGTGACCATAGTTAGCTAATGATGCTTTTAGGTAATGCACCCCAGGTCTCTTGTTTCAGCATGCATGTGATTTGCGGATTAGTTGCAAAGTTTATCCATCATAGAATGATGCAAGTGTTTCTAAGTCTTGCCAATGTAAACATTTGAGCAATTTTAAACCATTGAAGTGCAAGAAGAGGCAAAATTAATTCGGTACGTGCACATCGTTTTCTGTGTGTGCACACTCAATGCACACTCTCAGAGATCCACACATCAGACAGCATTCAGATACAGATAAAATTGTCTGAAAATGCCTATCTCAGCAAGTCAGTTCTTAAGTGTAGTGAATGTAAACAGAAAGAAATCGGATGTGTATCATTATATTGTCTCCATGCATTCATTTGTGACAGCAGACTATTATGCTGCTCTCTGTCTCATTTATGTTAATAAAACAACAAAGCACAGCATTAACAAAGAATAATCTATATTTATTTAAACAGTGAACACTATGCAGTGCTATTTTACACTTAATTATTTTATCTCTTACTTTTCACTGGTCATTAATAATGTTTGAACTTTATTAGTCATGCTACTAGTTTTTGCTGAAGAAGCACTCGAAGTGTTCTTTAAGTATTTTTTTCTACTGATCTGAAAAATGATCTGATCAGTGACACAAAAACTATGATATGATACAAACCATGAGTTTTGTGATCCATTGAACCTCTACTCCAAAATCAGTGGACAAAATATGAAAAAAATTGCGCCTGGTCATTTTTTAAATGAAACCTTTTAAGTAGGCTACAGGTGGTAACTACTATTCAAAAGTTTGGGGTCAGTACAATTTTTTTTTTTTTTTTTTTTTTTCTAGAAATTATTTTATTCAGCAAGGATGCAAGACATTTATAATGTTACAAAACATGTCTGTTTAAAAAAATAGTTCTTTTGAAGTGATATTAATAAGAAATGTTTCTTTAGCATTAAATCAGCATGTTAGAATGATCATGTGTCACTGAAGACTGGAGCAGCAGCCATTGAGGTTTGTCACCATGATAATAATAAACATTTATTTTATATTTTTGGTAATATTTCACAATATTATTGTATTTATGATCAAATAAATGCAATCATGGTGAGAATTCTTCAAACTTTTAAACAGTAGTGTATAGAAATAGGCTTACTGTAAAGTGGCAGACCATGTACTTAAAAACTGATTCTGTACCCAACTGTATTCATTTATTATTTGAATAATCAAATATGATAGGGCATCAGTCTAAGGATCACCATGGAAACTCAGTTTAACAATTTACTGAACTTTTATTCTTTGTCTCCAGGTCACATGATGATCATTTTGCCTGGTGAATTATTTCATGGCTGCATGAGGACAAGGAGCTACTAAATGGTGTTAATTAGATTTTTTATTTTCTGTTTTTGGCACACAGACACACCCGACACAGACGGCCTTCCTTTCCAGCGTGGATCTATATCTTTCTTTACTTGAAGGCTTTTTTGTATTTATTTATTTTACAAAAAGGTACTGTGAAACAGAATCCCTCAGCTACACAGTTTGCTGTGAGCCGGTTTAGTGAAGTTATTGAGATGTTCCAATGGTTTTGTGTTTTTTAGATCATCATGCTCTTTTTGTTTGTGGCCAGGTGTTTTTCAAAAATGTTGTGGTCAGATTGTGCTGTCTCTTATGATCTGACTGCTGTTTTGGTTCTTTGTCCTCAAGGTGGCGTCCTTTATCAAGGCATACTATGAGGCTGCTACAATGTGAATTGATTTCCTTTTTTTAAAAGGACATTGAGTGTGTGTGTGTGTGTGTGTGATTTGCCTTTTGATATCCAGTGATATCTCTTGCAGTTCTCACTCTAACACAATATATACTGAGGAAGTGAAATTTCTTTTTAAACCTAACTGAATTTTCTAGTTTTATGTTGCCAGTACAAAAATAAACTGAATTGCTACAAGAGTCATTTCTAGGCCTTACTACGTATTACTATCATTTTTGTGGTTGAATGGATGATAATTATACTTATAATAATTATAATTATGATAATTATAATATATACAGTCAGTTCAGATAATTTCAGGCTAAAGGAATTTTGTCTTTTCCAACTTTAGTCTAATGACGCAATATGAAGTTGGCCAGTGAGCTGACTGTTTGGATTTCCAACTTCAGCATTTTTTTTTTTTTAATGTGGATCTGATTACAAGGGAAGTGACTCTTGAAAAGTATAAAAAAGATTGGGATCTCTTAGACCACACCAAAGTTCCCATAACAGAATAAGCAAAGAAACCTAAGAGACATTACCAGAGGGCCTTGAATGCACTGATCTCAGGGTTACATTCCCTCATTTTAACAACTTGATTTTTGTCTCCACTGTTTTTATGGTTTGAGAAGGAAACTTTATGTCACCAGCGGAAGATGAAATTCAATGTATGACAAGTTGTGAACTGATCCATGCAGTTCTGAGAGTGTTGACTATATCATGTATTTCTTGTACAATGTGGCATTGGATTGTTTCTTCAGTGTGTGGCTGTGTGCCAGTGGCTCCACTGAGATGTGCTGTGCTGTTGTGGCTCTTTGTGCTGAAGAGAGTACACTGAGGCTTATGTGTCTGTACAAGCACCATTCTTTCCTCAGCGCATTTCTTAATAAAAGCAAAAAACCTCTTCTTTGAAACGGCATGACAGTGTTTTTTGTAACTTACATAGAGTGGGAAACTTTATCTTCCCAAGCAAACTGATGCATATAGTATGATGAAATGAGAAGCAAACATTTAGCATGATTCATCACAGGTTGATTGCTCATACATGCTTCAGCATATCATGATGTGCATTTGATTGTTGATGATTCATCTTCCTTTATTTTTTGGTAAAAAATGGAAACCATTTAGCATTTTAGTTAAATTGACATCATCTTCCCATTTCTTGACCAATGATTTTTTTCCATGACTTTTCCTGTGGTTTATGATTACTAGAAATCAATAATTATTTAAAAGATAAAAATAAAATTAAAAAAAATATTTTGATCATATTAATAATTACAAAGAATAGTGGTTTCTTTTAACAGAAATTGCACTCGAAAAATCCTTTATTCATTCTTTTTTCATTTCCTTTATTTTATTAATTTTAAACATTTCCGTGATCATAGAAACCCTGTGTATATAATTGTTTTAAGTAAATTAAAGTGACTCTGAGTATATAGAATTATTTCTGCTTATTAAAATGAATAATTTTAAGAATATAATTTAGATCAGTTTTAATTTGTATTTGTGCAATTTTAATCCTGAGCTGTGTAATTTGTTGCAGAAACAAAAGAGGTGAAATACAGTTTATTATTGCAGAGCTTTATTCCTTCATGGAGTTATCATATGATATCCATACAGACTGCCTGAAAGCCGACATGCAGTTGTGTTACCTCGTAGCATTTTAACACAAAAGAGAGAATGAACCCTGTTCCTTGATGCCCTCTCCTCATCTCTGGAGTCTCGCTACCCCAAGGCATCCCCCCAATCTTTCATATTGGCAGCACAATCAAGCTTTTTAACCCATTGAAAACAACACTATATTGTCATGACATAATTCAATCAAAACATTCAAACAGATGTGGGCAGTGCAAAGACAAAACAATTGAGGGAAGTAAAGGGTATGTTCACAGTTTACAGGCTATGAAGCAATAGCAGAATTAGGGGAACAGGAGGGAGTTGGAGGTGTCGTTTAGAAGCACTTGCGATGCACAATGGATGGCCCGGCCTCGTCATACTCCTGCTTGCTGATCCACATCTGCTGGAAGGTGGAGAGGGAGGCCAGGATGGAGCCGCCAATCCATACTGAGTACTTACGCTCAGGTGGGGCGATGATCTGAGTACATACAAGATAGAAGCAGTGGAATTTTAGTATTGTTGATATAGTTAACATTAGTAATAATAGTAATAATAATTAGAATTAATATTAATTAGTAAGAATTTGAATTAGTTTTTACTTTAATATTTTGTTTTCATTTTAATTTAGGTCAAGTTTTAGTGATATGTTTTTGACATTTTTATTAGTTTATATATATATATATATATATATAAATTATTTCAGTTAATGTTTTTTGTTTTGTTTTTAAACCAGTTTTAATTGTTAAATTTGTTTCATAACTGATGAATGTAACATCTGTGCTGTCATTGAACTGAATTAAATCAACACAACTGACTTGAGCTGAATAACAACATTGTGGCCTTCTGTAGAGCTGCTTGAAGCTGAAATGAACTTGTTTCATAGTTAATAAACTTTACAGTTATTGATCTGAACTGAGTAATGTCTTTTTTAATAGCTGCTTTACAGCAGATTTTTGAATTTGTCTTATATTTAAAACGGTTTGTATTGTTTCTGTTATTTTCCTGGTCATTACTATAAAGCTGCTTTGAAACAATATTCATTGTATAAAACACTATATAAATAAGGGTGCCTTGATTTTTAGTTTAGTTAACAATAGCCCTGCTTAGACGAGAAACTGTGATAGTACTTTATTAATGAACAAGATAATCAGCTATTCATAATCTGCCTGTGCTGACCTTGATCTTCATGGTGCTGGGGGCCAAAGCAGTGATCTCTTTCTGCATCCTGTCTGCAATACCAGGGTACATGGTGGTACCACCAGACAGCACGTTGTTGGCATACAGGTCCTTACGGATGTCAATGTCGCATTTCATGATGCTGTTGTAAGTGGTTTCATGGATGCCAGCAGATTCCATTCCTAGCAAGAAGTGCAAATCAATGGTTTTAAGCATCTATACCATAGTGCTCTGAATCCATCATTTGAAAAGAGAAGGGCAAAAAGAGGAATGAGAGATCACCAATGAAGGATGGCTGGAAGAGTGTTTCAGGGCAGCGGAACCTCTCATTGCCAATGGTGATGACCTGTCCATCGGGAAGCTCATAACTCTTCTCCAAGGAGGAGGAAGAGGCTGCAGTGGCCATCTCATTCTCAAAATCCAGCGCCACATAGCACAACTTCTCCTTGATGTCTCGGACAATTTCTCTTTCAGCTATACAAGACAAAAGAGAACGTTTTTACATTTTTAAATCAATATTCTAAAATAGTAATTAGTTAAACTGAAACATTTAAATGATACTAATTAGAACACATTTTAATTTAAGCTCTTTTTCCTATCCCATTGTCAATTCACTCACCAGTGGTGACGAATGAGTAGCCTCGTTCAGTTAGGATCTTCATGAGGTAGTCAGTGAGATCACGGCCAGCCAAGTCCAAACGCATAATGGCATGCGGAAGAGCATAGCCCTCGTAAATGGGCACGTTGTGGGTGACACCATCACCAGAGTCAAGGACAATGCCTGTTCAACAAAAATAAAATGTCTGGTAATGCACTTCAGCATAAGTCAAATGTGAGCTATGTCCTGTTTGACAGGTGAACTGACCTGTTGTACGACCTGAAGCATAGAGGGACAGCACCGCTTGGATAGCTACATACATGGCTGGAACATTGAAGGTCTCAAACATGATCTGCAAAGTGAGACCAGCACTGTGTTTATTAACAGAGCCAACAATCAACCAAGTGCTTTCGGCTTTACAGAACAGTAGGTTAAAAATATTGATTTTCTGATTAATCTTCTCTTTGACAATGGAAATAGATCGACTCTTAAAATCTGTAGATCAATCACTCTATGTGAATTAATTACTAAACTGTATAAATGCATCTTTTTATAGAATTGACATCACTGTCTGCACTCAAAAACAAACATACAACGTGACCAGTCTAATCTGAATTACAAACAAATTAGCTGTTATTTTTAGGTAATCTAAAACATACAGCAACACTAGTGTAGCTGTTTTCCTAAACAAATGATGTACTGTATGAATTCTGTTGATGATCAGTTTGAATAGACAAGTTGCCAGTTTGAAGCAATCTGAACACATTATAACTACTGCCCTCTGGTATTTTTTTATTAATACTCTTCACCAAGGATGCACTAAATGATTAAAAAGTGAAAGCAGAGACATTTCCAATGTTACAAAAGATTATGTTTGAAATAAATACTGTTCCTTTGAAGGTTACAGTCATCAAATGAATAATAAGAGGAAATGTTTCTTGAGCACTAGCATATTACAATGATTTTGTTGAAGCATTTGATTGAATTTTGTGCCCTTGGGAATTGCCTAGAATTTTTTAGAATAGCAATTTTTGATTTAAAATGAAATAAGGTCAGTGGTTAACATTACTTGACTTTCGTATTTTATTCTACAACATAAATTACACATAGATATACCTCAAACATGCATTTTGAAGCCACCATGGGGAAATTTTCTTCTACTACCTAAGCCATTGTGGGTTTTTATTTTTACTAATTGACAATTGTAGCAGTTAAATAATTACTTACATTGAACGTTTGCGGTTTGACAGTGTGTAATTTGTGTCAAGCAAAATAATGTTAATCACAACTCCACAGTTTATTTTTATGTGCTTTCTGCATAACTTAGCATCGACAAAGGCTTTTGTTCTAAAACACCGCACACAAGATAATTTACCGTTTTTCTGGTGATACTACTGTAGGCGTACCTGATAAGATCTCAAGACCATGAAGGCCTAAAGGAGGAATGTTGGAGTTAAAGCAAATGCTTGCCTGCTTTATATACTACTGATCATCACAGATCATTACATTATCAGCTTTCTCAATTAACCTTGAATTCAGCTCTAACCTGGGTCATCTTTTCCCTGTTGGCTTTGGGATTGAGAGGGGCTTCTGTCAGCAGAGTGGGGTGCTCCTCTGGCGCCACACGGAGCTCGTTGTAGAAAGAGTGATGCCAGATCTGGTGAACATAAACAAAGGACATTAATAAACAAACCACTGTCACATGAAATTAGTATGATAGATGGGCAAATTAATCACTTTGTGTTCTTGTGTAGAGAGTGAAAGCTGATTCTCATAATTACAGTTTAACAAACAGATCACAATCAGGAGGTACTGCGTGGGCCAAGACAGATTAGTGAATAATACCATCTGTTGTGTACATGTGTTGAATGATAACACTGTGTGGCATGAAATGCGGGACATTGTCACAGTGTGAGTCATAAGTGGGAATAGCTGGAGTTATTTGGAAAAATCCTTTCGATGGACGTAGGTTTAAAGAATGTATGTGCCGAGACTATGGGTGATGTAGGTGTATCTGACGCAATCTCAAGACCTTGAGGGCTGTTATAGCAAATGCTGCCTGTTTTATGTAATATGGAAATGTAGTACAGTATTATGGAAAGATCACAGAGGATAAATTTAAGCCTGAAGTACAATAACGCATGTTCATGGAAAGATAAGAAATATTTTTGGTAGACTGTTTACAGTCCTTCTTTATTTGCACTCATAGTGTTTTGGTTTAGTGTCTGTTGGCTTGATGATAGGATCTGCATACTTTTTCCATGTCGTCCCAGTTTGTGATGATTCCGTGCTCGATAGGGTACTTGAGGGTAAGGATTCCCCTTTTGCTTTGCGCCTCATCGCCAACGTAACTATCTTTCTGCCCCATTCCCACCATCACTCCCTAGGGAAAAAGTAAAACCGGTCATACACAGTCACAAAGTAAACAACCCATTGAAAAGTAAGAGTAAGTTCTAGTTAATTCTGTCTTTACAGTCTTGTACACTCTGGGCTGTAGTCCAACATTCCACAAAGCATTTGGAACAGATTAAGACAAATACGTAAAATGCGCAGGGCAAGAATACGAATGTTAGCTGTCACCCACTTCAATTGTAAGTGCACGTTAAGCTATAGCTAACCTCAAATACAATAGTTTATGTTGTTGTTCCCTTAAATATATTCATTGATGTTGGCTGTGAGTGAGTGCAGTGCTTATCGCCCCCTAGTGGTGTGTTGAGGGATGCTCACCTGGTGTCTGGGACGACCCACTATGGAGGGGAACACTGCTCTGGGAGCATCATCCCCGGCGAAGCCTGCCTTACACAGTCCTGATCCATTGTCACACACAAGGGCAGTGCTTTCCTCGTCGTCACACATTTTCAGCTTGGATTTCCTTCCTTAAGACAATCACTGCAAGAAAGTTCATTATTAATGCTACATACATACTTTTGAGCAGTTTTTTGGGGAAAAAATTGCATCCCAGAAGTAAGCTAGATTCCCTTTTGGAGACATTTTGAATTTGTCCTAAACTGAAAAAATAATTCCTAAATTAAATAAAAATACATGTTATTCTAAAAATGCAAAAGTTTTCTTTTAAGTAATCATTAATAATTAGCTTAATATAAAAACAAAAGTCAATGTATGTGTATGGGAAATAACCGTGTACGTGTGTATGTGGGAGTTTGTGTACACACCCACTGAACCATGAATAGGAATACTACAAAGAATGTAAGGTGAACCAGGAAAGTCCATTCATAAACTGATTCATGCTTCTTTTTTGGAAAGCATCAAGGAAAAAAAGAAATGGTTTCAAATATCGTTTAAACTGCTTTGATAAAACTTAAAGAAAATGTGTGTGTGTGTGTGTGTGTATAATACACACACACACACACACACACACACACACACACACACACACACACACACACACACACATCTTCTTTAAGTCCATCCTGCAGCCCTTACTAAGTGCACCATGGGAAAACTTCCTAATTTGGAAATGATGGGGAAGCATGTCTCTCTTTGCTCTCTCCCTCCCTCTGCCTCTGCCTGTCTACAGTACTTTATGAAAAAAGAGAGTGGGTGAGGAAAAGAGGGGATGGGTCAGTGGTCCAGAAGAACCATATTTAGTCATAAACCTCACAAATCAAATGGGCTTCCACAACCGTCCTAAATTCTAAGCCTTCACTGCCATTTAAAACCTAAAAGCCCTTAACAATCAGCATCATTATGCAATCACATTACAGATGCCAAAATAAAGATGACTTAGACATATATGTGCATATTAGTTCCTCTTAAACATAAAAACTTTCAGTAATATCCTTTGATTGGTAAATCTGCAAAAAGAAAATCTTTCTAGTATGCTAATCCTTGGAAACACTTCTAAGGATAATCCTTAGAAACATTACACAATAATATTTACTTAAACTAAAATGAGCTATTCTCACAAAACACTCAAAACATCATAAAAGCAGCTTACACCTGTGCAGAAACCATTTCTCTAACCAACAGTTTCAACATGTTTCAAGTTAAAGTGCTTGACGAAACCTCATTTGAGCAGCATCAGGTAACTCTTGCAAAGTACAAAACCGGATGGACAGAAAGAGATGGAGATCAAGAGACAAAAAGAGAGAGGATGTGAGTGGTGTGAGGCGAGATGAATGACACTTACCCTGACAGTGCGGGGCCGGGGGGGGATTTAGCCACTTGGTGATGGTGTACCACTCACTGGCTTGTGGTGTACTTATGTAGTTCCCATCCCTGCTCGCCGCACCCTCCCACATCCCAAACAAGGAGCCTGGGCTGCACTCAGGTCGGTAGCCTCACTCCACTAAAGCCTTATAGGGATGACTGGGAGAAAACACTCCAATCCGGGCGGCAGCAGGGCGGCCTCCTGCCTCATCACTCAGGGCATTCCAATGGCACTTTTCCTTTTTTTCTCCTTGGAAGTTTTGGGGACCTCACCATGCAGGAACATAAACACAGAGCTGGGCCCTGCTCTGCTACACAGACACATATCACAGACCACACCTGAAACAGAGAAAGAATGGCAAAGTGAATTTAGATCACGTCATTATGGGGTTAGGTCACACACTACAAGCACTTGGCAGTGGGAAAGTTCAAAGCACCTTGTGGTAAAAATGCCACAAATAGTGGTAACCTTTTCAGGTTACTTCTTTCTGTTGAGCAGTTTGGGGTCAGTAAGATTTGGTAATGTTTTTAAAATAAGTCTCTATTTTAATATATTTTAAAATGTAATTTATTCATGTGATGGCAAAGCTGACATTTCTTGATATTATCAATACTGAAAACAGTTGCTGTTTAATTTTTTTGTGGAAACCGTGATACAACGTTTTCAGGATTCTTTGATTAATAGAATTTTAAAAGATGGAAATCTTTTGTAACATAATTGTTATTATGTTGTATCCTTACTGAATAAAAGTATTAAAAGTAGAAATTGTACTGTCGTACTTTTTGAACAGTATATATTTCTGTTTGTGTTTAAAGATTTTGGGCCAGTGAAGCACATTTTAAAACACTATATAAGGCTGGGATTTCTAGATTTAAAAAATGTAACATGAATGTCCTGTGTGGCACCAGTTGACAAGCTTCAGCTCTGATAACAGGCCTTCTAAAAAGATTTTCTATGGGGTTGTGTAAAGAAGAAATCACAGAAAAATGCATGAATGCAGTCTCATGTGAAGAACGACAGCAGCTCTTTTATGGTCTGTTTTTTTTTAAATTTTGATTCATCATCTTCTGGAAGATTAATGCTGGCAAAATTTTCAGCCTGAGAAGTCCTGTTTCGACCTACAGTATTTGTCTGACCATTACACTAAAAAAAGGAAAGAGGTGTATAAACAATTTTCACTCAGAAACTGCTATTAATTACAAAGAAATTGCATGTAACACGTTGAATTAAACATGAAATTCTGATAATTTTCCAATAATCTTTGTTTTATTTACAACTTTGAAAAGTTTTTAAAATCTTTTTTTACAGTGTACTGAACCATATTTTAAGGTGGCAAAGGAAGTAGACCAACAAAGATATTTAAGCTGAAGCATGAAGTACGACATCTTTCATAATCAACCAACCAGTTGCCTTGCCTGTTGACTCCTGAAATGCTAAAAATACACTCATGAAGCAATATATCATTAGAGCTTAATGGGAGTTTCGTTTCTAAGACACTAATTACTACGACAGTTTCAGTTATTTCCCTTCTTCCCAAGTTTCTAGTATCTGTCCTTGGATCACGTGACATTCTGGCTCAAGCCTACAATGGAAAAACTCCATGGAATGCTTCTGATTAAATAACAGTCAGCAAATGTATTCCATTTAAGTGGAAAGTTCACACAGATACATACATAGAATACATAATTAAAAGACAGCCTAGAGAAAGGAATGCAGCCTGTGATGCAACACGCACCGAACTAGTCGCACCAGTTCACATTTTGCCTGTGTTTTTTCTTTTTACATTCTTGGGAAGAGCTCAGTTCGGGATTATTCTCAAGTAAACAAACTTGCAGAATGCGTCTGTCTCATTTTAGGCCATTTTCTGCTAAGTTGTCCTCATTCAAGGAACAAGCTTGCTTTTCCCTTCCCCGTCAGCAGTACGTGCAGCCTTGTCGCACCAAAAAAGGAACTGTTCTGTAAATAAGAAAAGTTTTGGCAGTCCACTGCACTCAGAGGCATGTAAGGGAAGAAATGACCCCTCTGAAGGTGTGGTCTGAGAAATCACACAAAACACAGTCAGCTGCAGAGAAACACAGTTTATGTTGTACACAAATGTCTCTGTCCTTGTGTGTATGGAGGAAGACCCCTTGGATGGGGGAAAGGCCAGAGGAAGAGAAATGTTTGCATGAAAAGAGCGATTTTGTAGATATCCTTAATGAGACTTTGCAGCTTCATTGCCATGTTTAGCTGTACTTCCGACTCCCATCCTACTGCCTTGTACTCTGTTTTGGAAGTACAGTAAGATTCAGACTCAAAGTATAAGAAATACTATGTGAATATAGTATTTGGAGTTTGGCCTGAACACAATCTTATTTGACACCTTTTAGCCTGCAAGACATTTGCATCATACAACTTTACCAACACTGTCTAACTAATTATAATAGCTGTTTTTTTTTTGTTTGTTTTTTTATACATTTTATATCACAGTATATACCAAGTATGTTTCTTAAATGCTTTGAACTGTGTTTTTCCCCTTTATCAGTAAGTCAACCACACCTTGTTAAGGTGTGATTGAAGCCAAGGCTATAATTAAATGCATTAAAAGGGACAGTTAAAATTAAATTCATCCTTATGTTGTTTCAAAGCTGTATGACTTTCAGTCTTATGTGGAACATTAAAGTACATATTTTGAAAAATGTCTCTTTTTTCATGTTAATAAAATGAATATCTAGTGCTGTTGGATCTCTTTGAATTTTATTTTACAGACAAAAACACTTCTTTAAAATGTTTAATTTTATGTTACAAAGACAAAAGAAAGTCATACAGATTTGGAACAACATGAGTGTTAACTAAATTAATTAATTTTTTGGGGGGGGTTATACTTTTTATACATTTAATGTACTAAGCTAAACTATTATCAGTAGCAACATGTAGAAGAGTTTGCTACTGGGCGGTGGACAAAACCTCTGCTCATTGGGAATGTGCTTTGACCGAAAATGGCAAAGCAGCTGTGCTCTTAATGGAGTCCAGCCTGTGTCTTATTGGACACCTAGCATCAACATGCATCTCCTCACAAGCAGCTCTGGAATGTCTTATGACAGCTGTGTGCAATGCTGTGCACTATCAGTGTTCCTCAATCTCACAATCCTCGTATGCTATTTCTCATTTAAAAACTCCCCACTGATGATTCAATATGTTAAAACTTTGAAAGTAGGGATTTTTTTAAACTTTTTTTTAACAGTAGGCCTATGTCTTGGAAGCAAGCAATAAATTCAGTTAGCTTAATCATATGGCAGACTGCTTGCTTCTCCTAATAAATTTTCTTTAACCACATTTCAGTTACTCATCAGCCACTAAATATCAACGTCCACTCACTTCATCCATTCCTGTTTTGCCCCCTTGTGGCAATTATTTTTAATTATTTTCAAATCTTGGGTTATACGTTATTAACATATGAATTTGAAACTAGTCAG
The DNA here is from genome assembly GCA_021397915.2 of Tor tambroides. Taxonomy (NCBI): domain Eukaryota; kingdom Metazoa; phylum Chordata; class Actinopteri; order Cypriniformes; family Cyprinidae; genus Tor; species Tor tambroides. The sequence goes on from JAFVLL020038075.1 coordinate 26,074, forward strand.
ACGGGGCTAGCAGTCACACTTAACTCCACTGAATATTTCTGAATTTTGAATATTTAAAATAGCCACATACTTCAAACTACAGCGTTCAATGAACACACACACCAACCTTCTTTGAACATAAAGGGGCATGTTGTCAGACAATGAGTAAATAATAAGTAGACCTAAGTCATAAAAGAATGTGCCACTGCACAGCAGACTTTCAGCACAATGTAAACAAAAATATCAAACCATTATTTTAGCCAGTGAATACTGTAATAAATTGTATACATTTATAGCATTTCAAATGTGACAACTTGCCCTGGTCGGACATAGAGGGGAAAAAAACAGCCTTATCCTTTATGGTTTAATAATGCTGTTGTTACACAACAACTACCGAACTATGACGATATTGAAGTTTAAGTTGGGAAAATAAAATTCTCAGATACATATTTTATTGTGTTGCAAAGTTGCTGAGATAAAGCCTACTAGCTCCGGTCTCCCTTATTTGATCAACAAATTATTGCCACTATTCATTAATCAAAAAAAAAAAAAAACCGCACCTTTTTTTTAGTGCCGATGTTTGTCTGACTTACACATGGCAAGCTGTTTCCGTATTTCATCACGCTATGAAAAGGAAACCGTCAACAGAAAGCGTACGCGTCACGGACTTTCCCTTCAGGTTAAACAATGATGAAAGGCGATTAGGTCCGTGCAGTTTCGCTTTATCACGTGCATCGCCACGCTGCACCTAAACAAAGCATGTCTATGAAACAAAGAGCCTCAAGGGGCGCTCCATTCATCCTTCCGTGTGACACTCTGAGGGAGGACCTAGCCTATAACGGTTTGGGATTTCCAGATCTTCGTAAATCTGATTGACTATATACAGTATATATATATATATATATATATATATATATATATATATATATATATATATATATTTAAATACTTTACATTTATTTTGAATGTATGAACACTTTTTTTAAATATATATGTATTTTAAATAAAATAAAACAATTTGATGGAAATTTGTCATACAACTGAAATGCGTGTTTCTGAGAAAGGTTTTTGAGTGTATATAGTCTAATAGGCCTAATCATAATGAAATGTGGTTCATCCACCACTCTACTTTGAATATTTAATGTACCAAGCAAAGTCTGAATTTTTAACTGCAAACCATAATTTTTAATGTTTAATTTTTAACATTTATTAATTTCAAATTTTCCATTTGTAATAATCCTTTGACCTAGATGAGCCAGTGTGGTTTAAACCAGCAGGAAAGGCATGAATGCGGTTGTGACATGTTTAAAGACACCACAGACTACCCATGAAAAATATGCCAGAACAAGTCATTACAAGAAATCCGACATAACACACTAACAGAATACACACAGCCTAAATTTTACACCAGTACATAAAAAAAGCAAATTTATTATGCTCGAGGGCACATAATGTTATTTTAACTTAACCCTCTTTAAACTTTGCATAGAAAATGAACTGAGCTCTTACGTCACACATCGGAAGGAAAATATTAGAGACATGACGGAAGACATTAGTGTATTCATTTACATATTCTGTGGTAATTATGTACATCTGCTTGATTTTCTCTCTGTTTCTATCTTACATTGTGGTTTTCTTCATGTGGAAAAAAACTCTTGATGGGTATTTCAAATCTATGTAGGCCAAAAACCATTACGATATTGCTGAAACTTTGTCCAGTGGCTCATTTAATAATGTTTTAAGCAGACCACATGCTACAGTTTCAACTGTAAACCCCCTAATAGATGTATTGGTCCATACACTCTTAGAAATAAAGGTTCCAAATGTGTTTTTTGCAGTGATGCCATCGAATAAACATTTTGGGTTCCCCAAAGAACCTTTCAGTGATCAGTTCCTAAAAGAACCTTTTTTTGTGTGTGAAAACATTTTAATAAGAACCTTTTTCCACTATAAAGAACCTTTTTGTGGAATGAAAATGTTTAAAGTTCTTCATGGAACCATAGATGCCAATAAAGAGCCTTTATTTTTAAGAGCGTATTGCTAGATTCAAACAAATAGAGAAATGTTCAGATAGCTTTACAGTTTTTAAATTTTTATTTTTATTTACAACCCCAACTCCAAAAAGTTGGCACCTTTTGTAAAAATAAAATAAAAATCAAGAATCCGTGATTTGTTAATTCCTCTTAAACTTTATTTAATTGACAAAAGTACAAAGAAAAGATTTCCAATGTTTTCACTAGTCAACTTAATTGTATTTTGTAAATATAAACAAATTACAATGTTTAATCATTTGAGCATTGAGGATGCTAATTGTTAAAGTTTTGCATGCCAAATTTTTTCTCGAGTCTTGCTTGATACAAGACTTCAATTGCTCATCAGTCTGTAGCTGTTATTGTCTGATTCTCCTTTTCATGATAGGCCATACATTTTCAATATGAGACAGATCTGCTGGCCAGTCAGTCACATTCACATGTGTCTACAAAACCACGCTGTTGTAGCACATGCAGAATGCCAGAGACCTGGCATTGTCTTGAACGAATAACCATGGACTTCCCATGAAAGGCGTCATCTTAATAGCAGTATATGTTTCTGTACAATCCCAATATATACCTCTGTCAATTATACCTTTGCACATATGCCAGTCACCATGCACCCCATACTATGACAGATGTTTGCTTTTGCATCTGTCGCTGATGAAAATCTGGATGGTCCCTTTAGTCTTTGGGACTGAGAATGTGATGTCCGTTTTCCCCACTAACAAGCTGAAACGTGTACTCATCTGACCACAGCACACATTTCCACAGTCTTTTTGACTATCTGAGATGAGCTCTGGCCTAGAGAACCTGGCGGCATCACTGCATAGAAGCTTTCTCCTAGAGTAACAGATTCAAGTTGCATTTATTGATGCAGCGGCAGACTGCGTTAAGTGACTGTGGTTATCCAAAATACTCCTGAGCCTATGTGTGTCACATGTCAGGACTGTTTTGTGGTGTTTTTTGCTCCCCATGTGTTCTGTGACCTAGTTTCTCCCTCGCTGATTGTTAATTTGATCCCAGGTGTGTCTAGTCATTAGTCCCTTAATTGTCTGTGTATTTAAGGTCCAGTCCTTTCAGTTTGCGTTTGTCGGTCTTTGAGTGTCTTCCTTGATGTGCTCCCTTGTTGGATATTAAAGACTCTCGTTTTGATGAATTCCTACGTCTACTCGTTCAGTGTTCCTTGTGAACTGTGACAATGTGGCTATATTTAACACCGCAGCATGGCGGTTTCTTATGCAATGCCATCTGAAGGCTCAAAGGTCATATACATTAACCTGAAGTTTCCTGCCTTGCCCTAGATGTTCTGAGATTTCTCTGGGTTTCCTGAATCTTTTCACAATATTATGTGGTAGTTGGTGAAAGACCTAAATTCTTTGCATTGGGAAATGTGATTTTTGATTTGTTTCACATGTATCATGAAATTTGGCACAAAGTGGCTTTGCTGGCAAAGACTGAGATGCTTCTTTTATACCCAAACATGATCCCCTCACTTATTACCAGTTCACTTGCTTATTTCAAAACTGTAACGTGGCTGACGAGACGTGAGACGTGCGGATCCATATGCAAAGCTTTATTATTAAACATGGTCAAAACAGGCAGGGTCGGTACACACAGGTATGGTAAGGGCATGACACAGCACAATCCGTGGAGCAAGCGTGGGTCGACGATCGGCGTACAGTATCCAAAGGGGCAAGGCAGAGAGATAATCCAGAGTCGAGAGCAATAATCCAAACGAGGTGCGAACACAGTCCAAAGGGCTAGGCGAAGGGTAAATCCAGGGAACAAAGGCGAAGATCAAAACACAAGGCAAGGCAAGGCAAGGCGAGACTATAACTAAGACAAAGGCTCCGTAAAGATGCTATCGCTAGGAGAGTGATAATCGCAATACAATACTCGGCGAACAGAAACACAGGATGGCACGGTAAAGCAGCTAGCTCTAGGAGAGTGCTATACGCAGATCAATACACAGCCCTGAGACAGAGAATGTCCATGGTTTAAATAGTGTGTGTGAATGAGTGATCAGTGGGATCAGGTGTGTGTCGTCAGTGCAATGGATTGTGGGAAGTGCAGTCCAGTGTGCAATGTGGTGTAAGAGTCCGTGTGGTGAGTTGGTGACATCTGGTGGCGAATAAACGGAAGAGCAAGGCCAGGATTCGTGACAAAAACAGTTTAACTTGGATATTCTATAACCATTTCACTTTTATTTTGCCTCTGTCCCAACTTTTTTGGAGTGTGTTGCAGCCATCAAAATCAAAATGTGTTTATATTTACAAAATACAATTAAGCTGGTCAGTGAGAACACTGGAAATCTTTTCTTTGTACTTTTGTCAGTTAAATAGAGGCTGAAGAGAATTAACAAATCACAGATTATATATATATATATATATATATATATATATATATATATATATATAAGTTTATATATATTATATTATTATTAGAATCACTCTATTCCTATTAAAAAAGAGAAACACACAACTGAACATCCAATATCTTGGTATTGACAGAAAAAATTAAATTAAAACATTTTATAATATCAGCCAAAATCAAAAAATATGGTAGAGATTGTTCATCCCTAACCAATAAAAAAGTCTCCTTATGCAGGGTATCAGACTGTTGTGATAATCCTAGATCTATCAGAAGTGATATGGTAACTTATTGTTAACAATATAATTTACTGTTTCTGTTCCTCAGAAATAAATGTTGTTTAACACATCACTGTAACACATCAGTTTGTCATGCCATAACTCTTTCCTGTGTACTGTGTACTGTCATCTCCATTGCCAGATCAGATTGCTCAATAACATACTTCAGCCCACCTAACATTTCTTATAGGGTGCATATTAACTTTCAGTAAATCACATGAGAGAGCCTTGAACTGACGCAAGTAAGCAGTGTGAATCAGTATGTGTGATAAGCTTGATATCTCCTATTGCCGCCAGAATGCAAGTCTCAAGAAGAACAAGTTAGTACAAGGCTTTGATTTATATCAGTATTACACTCTATCAACCACACAGCTTTCTGCATGTCTCTTTATGTCTCTTTTTTATTATAAAATGTATTATTAACGTAGCACAATTCTAGAACTGAAATTCACAATGTATAGCAAACACACAGATAACATATAGTACTCAATGTAAAAAACAAACAAACATATTTTCCAGTTTACGAAACCTTTTGAGTCTCAAATACTACAATGCATTTTTTTAAACTGCATAAAAACCCATGTCAGACCAACAGAATTCCCTCAAATGTTGTCCAAACTAGTCAAACACAGTTGTCTGAACAAAGGGGTTTGTGAGTTGCCAGCATGCATTGCAGCATGAATAAATTATACAGTTCATTGTTGTTCATTTAAACTTTTGTTGTTGTTTTGTCATTATTGTTAGTTATTTGTTGTGTTGTGATGTAAGGAGCTCACTTTTTTACATTTGTTGATTATCACCATTTTTGAGGCTTGTGTGTCAAGTGTTAAGGCCTACAGTATGTTCACTTAACACTACTGTACATCCTGGTTATCTGCAATTTGTAGGATAATTGTTAATTCACAAACAAAATTAGCATAGATCACATAACATATTAAGTGTCAAATAAGACTAAATACGTGCTTATTAAAACAATAAATTAATTTGTAAATATTTGCTGAACAAGAAATCTGTTGTCCGAACAAATTAAGTAAATGAACAAATTCAAATGGGCAAAACCAAATAAAGTTACTTAGTACAATTATTAAGACAATACCTGAGAGAACGTAAAAATGTTAACACATCAAGATGCCTTGGATTTTTTACTTTTTTCAACAATACATTTTTTAAGTGCTGGGAATGAATATTTTAGTGTGAACAATGACTTCTGAATGCCAAACAAGCATTTTAGAGACCAAATCATTAAAAACGATTTTATATAAAAGGTTCAAAACTATAGTCTGTATAGGAATTAGTGAGTGTTGGTCAAAAATCAAGCTAATGTTAAGGTCCATATCAAAGAGTCTGACTAGTACCATTTACAACCCGAATTCCGGAAATGTTGGGACGTTTTTTAAATTTTAATAAAATGAAAACTAAAAAAAATTTCAAATCACATGAGCCAATATTTTATTCAGAACAATATTTTATTATAGAACATAGATAACATAACAAATGTTTAAACTGAGAAATTTTACAATTTTATGCATAAAATGAGCTCATTTGAAATTTGATGCCTGCTACAGGTCTCAAAATAGTTGGGACGGGGGCATGTTTACCATGGTGTAGCATCTCCTCTTCTTTTCAAAACAGTTTGAAGATGTCTGGGCGTCGAGGTTATGAGTTTCTGGAGTTTTGGTGTTGGAATTTGGTCCCATTGTTGCCTGATATAGGTTTCCAGCTGCTGGAGAGTTCGTGGTCATCTTTGATGTATTTTTCATTTAATGATGCACCAAATGTTCTCTATAGGTGAAAGATCTGGACTGCAGGCAGGCCAATTCAGCACCCAGGCTCTTCTACTACAAAGCCATGCTGTTGTAATAGCTGCAGTATGTGGTTTTGCATTGTCCTACTGAACTACACAAGGCCTTCCCTGAAATATATGTTGCTCTAAAACCTTTATATACCTTTCAGCATTCATATGCCTTCCAAAACATGCAAGCTGCCCATACCGTATGCACCTCTGCACCCCCATACCATCAGAGATGCTGGCTTTTGAACTGAACGCTGATAACACACTGGAAGGTCTCCCTCCTCTTTAGCCCAGAGGACACGGTGTCCGTGATTTCCAACAAGAATGTCAAATTTGGACTCGTCTGACCATAGAACACTTTTCCACTTTGAAACAGTCCATTTTAAATGAGCCTTGGCCCACAGGACACGACGGCGCTTCTGGACCATGTTCACATATGGCTTCCTTTTTGCATGATAGAGCTTTAGTTGGCATCTGCAGATGGCACGGCAGATTGTGTTTACCGACAGTGGTTTCTGGAAGTATTCCTGGGCCCATTTAGTAATGTCAATGACAGAATCATGCCGATGAGTGATGCAGTGTCGTCTGAGGGCCTGAAGACCACGGGCATCCAACAAAGGTCTTCGGCCTTGTCCCTTACGCACAGAGATTTCTCCAGTTTCTCTGAATCTTTTGATGATGTTATGCACTGTAGATGATGAGATTTGCAAAGCCTTTGCAATTTGACGTTGAGGAACGTTGTTTTTAAAGTATTCCACAATCTTTTTACACAGTCTTTCACAGATTGGAGAGCCTCTGCCCATCTTTACTTCTGAGAGACTCTGCTTCTCTAAGACATCCCTTTTAAAGCTAATCATGTTACAGACCTGATGTCAATTAACTTAATTAGTTGCTAGATGTTCTCACAGCGGAATCTTTTCAAGATTTCTTGCTTTTTCAGCCCTTTGTTGCCCCCGTGCCAACTTTTTTGAGACCTGTAGCAGGCATCAAATTTGAAATGAGCTCATTTAGTGGATAAAAGTGTAAAATTTGTCTGTTTAAACATTTGTTATGTTCTCTATGTTCTATTGTGAATAAAATATAGGCTCATGTGATTTGAAAGTCTTTTAGTTTTCATTTTATTCAAATTTAAAAACTTTGTCCCAGCATTTCCGGAATTCGGGTTGTAGTTAAACTACTCATCAAACCATTTACTCTCATGTTAATTTCTCTCTTCCTCTCACAATTTCTTCATGTGACCCCATTTTATCTTCAGCTGAAATGGAATGTGAACTCGTCTGTTTAAAACATTTAGTAACAGGCCACTTATCAGGGACAGATACAGTTCCTCATAGCTGAGATAAGGTTCAAGTACAGGTCTGTGTCACCAATATTTCATACTAAATTCAGATTAGGTCATATGGTTCACTATATCGTCATTTGACACGGCTCTACATGAGTAATATAAAGTGTGTGACAACATAAAACAAATGGGGAAATGAGTAATAATTATAAATAAATGAATAGCAAATAGGGTTTTATAGTGACACAACTATATTTTGAGGATATTCAAATAAGAATTTTTAACATACAAGGATTGGTGAGTCGTTAGAGATGTAGATGAATTCAACATAATCAGACAGAAAGTCAGAGTGAGCTGGTGGAGAGAGTATGGTTGGAGTAGCAGTGGGGTTAGCAGACATTGGTTAGTCCATATCTTCTCTGGAAATCAACATAGTATTGGAAAGGCTGATTCATTTTAGCCATTCTTTCAATTAATTGGTTAAAAAAAGTAAAAAATAAAAATAATTAAAAAAACAATTACTTTGATTCAAGACTGAAAGTGTAGTATATTTACTGTATAATTACTGTAAAGTAAAATCTAGAGTGTTAGTTTGGTTTTTTGCTTTCACCCTAATTAATCCCCCATAAGTAATGGAATTTTTTAAACTGATAATTTGAAACATGACAAATAAGTTGTTTGTTTAAATGACTAATACCTTTCACAACCATGCAAAATATGATTCAACTATTTTCCAAAGTTCAAGTTGCCCTGAAGGCTGACTGAAAAAAAAAAGTAAGTAAAGAAGTAAAGCTTTTAATGTACATCTTTGACCTGGGTAATGTTTCATGAACTCTGTCACACCCTTCATTCACATTTTAAACTACAATAAAAGCCTCTTTGAGTCGCCTGACTGCTGCTTTGACACGTCTTAATTTTCCACTGAAGTTTATCTAAATATTTATTGCAGGATTATTTTTGTTGGATCAAACCTCATTCTAAGTGTTACGTGTTTTTCCCCTAAGGTCCTTAGGTTATGTGTCTACAAAAAAACCTAGATATTCAAGACTTGGTATGCACTGACATTTGTGACAGGTCACATAACCAGTTACAGGGAATTATCATGGGCTTTTATCATTACACATGTCAGTCTCATACATATGTCAGTAGTGAAAACATTAACTAAAAACAAAGGCCTGGGGGTGCAGGGTGATATAGAGGGCCCCATCACCAATGACAGAAATGTCTGATTACAGCCCTTGGAGTATGAAAACCAGGGACCCTGATAGATAATTGGTCCTGAGGCCCTTTCATGTCATGATCCAACCCTGAAATGATTTTTGTTGTTGGAGTTAGTTTACGGTAAGCATCACACCTCAGTATAAACAATATGAGACTTTATGAGATTTAAAAAAATTGTCTAGTCTTCTAGTGCTGACAAAGGTAACACTCAGTATATGTCAGTTAGGGCGTGTTTCAGAAATTTTTGTTAGTGCTTTACTGTTGCATCATGTGTTTGTATTGATCCGATTTTATTTCTCATTGACTAAAAATAACGCACCTATAATTACACTGGGTGTAATCTCTTGGAGTCACCCACAATATATTTATAGATTCCATTGCGGTTTGGAACCTTAAAGCTGTTCCACCTCAAGCACTCATTGTTTTCCATTTTCATTTGTGGTTTTCTAGTCATTAGGTTCCTCAATGTGAATTTCCTTCTTTTAAAGGAACTCCTAATCTAGTGAACAAACAAGTTTATGAATTATTGCATTAAAGATGTAAAAGTGTTTATTTTCTTTATCACAGATTAAGTGATCTCTATAACATTAGGCTATAAGATCTTATAGTATAACAGACTACCTACATAAACACACTACCTACTTACATAAAAACACTACCTATATCAGTTGTCCATTGTCATGCTATATCTCCCAATAATGTGTTAATTAAGATGATATCTATGTTTAAGTTTTATGGTCAAAGTAGTCTGTAGTTTTTAGTGTGGGGGCAAAACATATAATGCAATATAATACAATGATGATTAAGAGATGTACAAATAAAGATTACTCAAAAGCTTGTTGTATCATATTTAATATTTATGTTTTAATGTGATTTTACATTTACTGTACATTTAATCATTTAGTAGACGCTTTTATCCAAAGTGACTTACAAATGCATTTCCTCATGAGGACAACAGAAGCAATCGAAGCAACAAAAGAGCAACAATATGTAAATGCTGTGACAAGTCCTGGTTAGTCTAACATAGCAGGGTTTTTTTTCTTAATAATAAATAAAAATAATAAAATCAATCAGAAGACAGAAAGCATGTAGTAGATTATATGCAAAAGAAATATTTTAAAAATAGAATAAAATTACACACTTGGACAGAAATGTGTTGCAGCACTGCTCTGATGATTTTATTAGTAAAATAGTTTATAAATTAAAACATGACATTCTAGTTCAAGGTGCTTTATTGGGATGACATTTAGATTATAGTATTGGCAAAGCAATGTAAATACAAAATATAATTACGCCACCAAAGTAATAACAGAAAAGAAAAGGGAAACAACAACAACAAAAGACTGAAAAAACTAGACAGTGTCTCTATCCTAATACTAATTACAAACAATTACAATTATATAATAAAGACGTAAAATAAAGCAAACTAATACAATGGATTTTGTATGGCGTGTATGGTGTACACACATAATATCTCTCTCTCTCTCTCTAATAACTGCATTTCTTGAATTTGAAATTTACAGCTCATTCAGTCACTGAGAGATAAGGATTATTTGTATCACAACTTCATGATTTGAAGTGATTTGTTTTTAGTATTTTTGAATGCGACTTCCCCAAAAGAAGTGCCTCCCATAATTTAAAATGTAGTTGGCTTGCTAGGAAAAAGGTGGATGGGGGCAATTTCAGAGACAGCCACTGAAGCAACCCCCCCCCCATCCCCCCCCCCCCCCCGTTTCCCATAATACAGATTTTGAGTCATTTAACAATGACAATGAAACAAGTTTAAACATTTTACAGTTAATGCCTTTTTCTATATTAGTCAGTCGACAAATCACATTTTCGTTAGTAATTAAACTGTAAAATGCCTGTAGAAACTTGATTTTCTGTTCCTGATGTGCTGCCAATAAAGCAATTGAAATATCCTTGGGCCTGGAAACCAGTAGAACATTTTTGTGTGTGTGTGTGTGCTAGAGCACTTTTGATTATGACACAGTCTTTTGGCAAATTCAAGTTTTTCGTACGGAAGCATGATCATTGCTCACGTCAAAAGTTCCTCATTTCATAATAAGAAACTGATGTCAGCACAGGCAAGTGAAGATAATTGTCTCCACACTGAACTTGTACTTTCCCTGAAGGACTAAACCCGGTTTAGTCTATCCATTTTTTATTTATTTATTTTTAAACATTATCATTTTAACTTGAATATGCAAGGCTTCTGGTCAGCCACTTCCAGTTATTTGTATTTGTTAATGGAAAATGAATCAGATCTCTCACACATTTACAGGAAATAGCTTACATCAGTGTTGAAATATACTGTATGGTGAATAGCACATTGGTGCCTACTGTATAACCGATTAAATGCCTGAGGCGAGTTGACCCTGACTCTGGAAACCCCCTTGCACATGGATATTACACACATTAAACATTTCTGTTGATCATTACTTGTCTGAGGACAAATACCCCATTTTTGTTATAAAATTTTTTTCTTTATTTTCCACAAGTATTTACTATCTACCAGTATTTAATACACACATTTTGGTTTTGTAATATAAAGTTTGTAATAAAGTTGTTATTCTGTTAAAGTTTATTGCATAAGTTTAGTGTGATACGCTTGTATTTGGGTGAGTAACCCTGTACTTTTTCGTTATTATTGGCCACCAATGATGGAGGCCCTAATCTGATGAACTTTAGTCCTTCCGTTACGTTATTAATAGCACATTCTACAGCAAAACAGATTGCAACAGCTCAAATATTTAGCAAATTAACATTAAATCATTAAATGACATATACAGGTCCACCAAAATGCCATAATGCTTGTATTTTTATAGTAAATTTTTATATAATGGATAGCACATTGGTGCCTACTAAATGCCTGAGGCGAGTTGGCCCTGACTCTGGAAACCCCCTTGTGCATGGACATTACATACACATTATACATTTTCTTTTGAATTTTACTTGTCTGAGGACAAATGCCACGTTTTGTTGCAAAATTAAAACTGAAACTGCTGTTATAATTCTGTCTTTATTTTCCTCAAGTATTTACTATATACCAGTATTTAATACACAAATTTTGGGTTTGTGTTTTTCTCAGATCATATCACTGTTTAGTTGAGCACCAGTGTTTTTCCCCTGAGGCCTTTAAGTTCTGTTTCCTGCCCACAACAAAACCCCAATTTACTCAAGAATTCTGCACTGACATTTGGTACAGGTCACATAATCAGTTATAGGGGACTATCTACCCATTACCTATTGATCACTATCATACAGTGGAAAGTGTGAGAGAAGTTTGCTCTTTCAGCATCACTGTACACATTAGATCAGGGGTCACCAACTTTTATTCTGGTAGAGATAGAGCAGCATGTTGTGTTACATTTTAAGCCTGGCCTATCATAACATGTAATTTTATATTCATATATTTACACACTTTGTCAGGATGCTTACATTGCAATGTCATTATCTGAAATAAAATATTTTAATTAGAAGGGACGAGAGACATTTTTAACTGAATTTTACCTTCTTATCATTGCTTCTTAGAATTAGCTTAGTTTAGACCTTCTGACTGATCTTGGTTAGCTTGTACATGTACTTGGTAATACAATGCAGTTTTAAAATGTCTAAATGTTAAAATCGAAAAAGTCTTTATAATGCATCTCTTTGTGTCCTCAGATTGGAACCATAATAATTGCGTAGGAACCAGATCTCCTTTTACAAAACTCTGTCTGTCTGAACTTGTACAGGAAGTTGCACAATATGTCGTTTTGATTCAGTATCCCCAAAGGCAAAATCGAAATCTAGCCTTTTGTTCTGTGGGTATTATTCTAGCTTCATGATTGAGGATGTGTGTAGTTACATTTTTTTACTTAGAGGAAAACAATTTTTAGCATACTCTCACTTTTGCTGTTTCCTCTTGTTCTTTTTCCTCTTTCACTTTTTATCATCTTTTGGGGTTAAGAATAGCTGTCCTTGTCTATCTGACTTTTGAAATTTCTCCTGTAGATAAGCAGTTGAGACTCAGAGATTGCTTGTGCTAAAAACAAACGCTTTTCAGGTCATTAGCATATCAATTTTACGGTTTCATATTCTCTGATATGACACGATTTTCATCAGAACTGATTTTATCTTTTTTTTTCATAAAGCTTTGGGTTTTGTCTGCTAAAAAGGATGCGTGACCTCACATCGGAGTCCCCCATACTCCTGGAAACCACACATCTGGGTATATACAGATAGCAGACATGGTATACAAGCACTTTTCTCTTTGCTTTTACATGGTTGACTTTTTTTTTTTTTTTTTTACAGGTATTCATCATTTATTGCAGAAAACCAAAGTCTCTTTAAGACAAGTCATGCAGGGATCAACGTTAAGGATTTTTTTTACTGGCCCGGTCGGGCCAGTGCTTCAAATTTCTACTTGCCCTGCCAACATTTTCACTGGCCCTGCCACAAAAAAATAAAATAGTTGCTGTTATCATTGTTTTTGATCTAGGTTATCTTGTATTCCAATAAATAAGCTTATATGACACCAATATTTTAGATACCAATTAAATTTTACAATTCTCAATTTCAATTTTGATACCACAGCAAAAACCACGAGCTATAAATAAATATAAAGTTCAAACATTATTAAAGACAAGTGAACCGCCAGTAAATAAGAACACATGAACAAATTACAAGTAATAGCACAATTAAATATTGGCCTATAGCACAAAGATAGAAATGAAATGACACTTTAAGTTATGTTTTTAGATGTTCAGGTACAGAAATTGAAAAATTACATAAAATAACATTTGCATATTCTTCACTCTGCACCTTTATTTTTCATAGCCATTTGAGATTAGAAGCACTTCATTATAATCATGAATTGATCAAAACAAAAATGTGCAATCTTTGATTTATATTAGACTGTATAATTTCAAAATCTAAAGCAAAAACAGAATGTGCTGACTTTAGCTTTGTAAAATTATGCTGCATAAAAACATTGCACGAAACAAACAGCAGACGGGCTGAGTGAGACGCAGTTTCACTCTCTGACAGCAGGCGGCGCTTAACAGCAATAATACAGCTTTTCCTTGGTTACCACTGTTAAACACAGCAGCGCTGCGCGTATTAACACTCATTTAAATGCATACAGAGGCAAGATGAAAAGAAAACACCATGTAATCTTTTCTGAAAACAACAAATTCCCCTCAGAAACACATTCATATAAAATTCAATATTTGGATTTTCTTCCTATATTTCGCGCACTGTGAGCAGTGATCTTGTTCTGCATGCTACAGTATTTTCTCCTCTTTGCCTCCGTCTTCAACGTCTCTGACCTCTGTTAGTGGCCGTTTACAGACTAATTATAATAATAACGTAATATTTCCACACAAATGGCATTTTGGAAAACGATTGCAGTGCAGTTTGTGTGCAAGCTCGTAACAGAAGTCTGAAATAAAACAAAAATGTCCGGTCGATCGGTGCATCTGTACTCCACTGTATAAATTAAATAGAGATTAATCATTGTTAAATCTACAAAGACCCGTACAAAGAACGGGTATTTTGACATAGGCTACTTTTGTATGTATTTGTATTTACCCATTCAGGCGGCTCGCGCGTGTCAGAGACGCGGCTGTCTGTGCGTGCGCTGTTCACACAGAACACAGCGCGCGAGTAGTGAATGCAGTTGTCTTTCGCGCCCGACTGCTTTTTAATCGCTTGAACTTTTAAATTAACAAGGCTTAAAAAAACATTCAAAAGATAAACTTTGGTGTCGACGCAGCAGTGGCCCGATCGGGCCAGTGACAAATCCGTCTACTGTCCCGAGCTTCCTTCACGCTGGCCCCGGGCCATCGGGCAGTCCTTATTGTCGAGCCCTGTCATGTCACTCGGCGGCCATCTTTGAAACGCCTCTCCGGCATCCAAGAGCAGCTCCTAATCTCTTTGTATGGGGAAACATCAAATTCTCCAAAACTGTTCACTAAGCTTACAATTAAATTTCATATTTGAAATCACCAATGAAATCGGACAACAACTGTGTCAAAAATGTTGTTTCTTTTGCTCAAATAGCGTTATAAAAAGCTTATTTCTCAGGCTATATCAGCCAGTGCGCATGCGCAGTCCTGAGCGCGCGTCTCAGAGCGCTGACTGTTTCTATAGCAACCGGGACTTCTAACGGCAGCTGCAGTGACACGCTGACTTTACCGATTAGCGATTGGCTCTTTCATTCAGAAGGCGGGGCTTCCTGCGATTGAGCGGCCATATTGAGCGTTGCATTTTTCCCCATTCAAAAGTATACGAGTGACATGTCTTGGGTATTCTATAGTCTTTGAGAAAACTCACAAACACAAAATTTACAATTTCAAACCATGCATTCTATTTTAAATATTTTATTGATTTTTTAATTTTGTTGTATATTGAAATGCTTCCATGAACTACACTGTGACTGTTAATGAGTGAATTAAACTGAAAAAGAATGTAAAAAGTTATATTATCATATACTGTACAGTATGGTAAAATTATATTTTAAAAGACACATAATTCAGCTGTAAAAATTTGTTACAACTATGCATTTGTGTTATACTCAAGAAGGCAATACATTGTCTGTAAAATATATTAAAATATACTTTAAAGTAAAAAAGTATGAATTCCCTTAATTAATGAGGAAAAGGGCATTCCTAGAATTCCCAGCATAAACCATCATATTTATTTAGAAAAAATGAAAAAAGGTAATTTTGTCATTATTTATGTACATTATAGTATTTTCTGTTGTAATATGTTATTCAGTTAATGTTTATTGCATAAATTTAGTGTGATAGGTGTTACCATAATGACGTTTGTATTCGGGTGTAACCCTGTACTTTTTTGTTGTTATTGGCCTCTAATGATGGAGGCCTTAATCTGATTAACTTTAGTCCTTCCATTGCACTATTGTAACGCTTGCTTGTGCGCTTGTGGGTGTTTTCGGGGCTTTATCTGAAGGTGTAAAGGAAATAATACCCTCGAATACTGACGAGCTCTTTTTCCACACTTTATTCTCCATTCACCTCCTTCTCTCCTCTCATCTCTCCGACTTCCGCCCCGTCAGAATAAAAGTCCTCATAACTACAGACACTTTAACATGGGGCATTTCAAACACAAAAATAAAATTGTGTTTAATTTTTTTTTTTAACTCTTAGACTATTAATAGCACATTTTACAGCAAAACAGATTGTAACAGCTCAAATATGTTAGCATATTAACATTAAATCAATAAATGACATATACAGGTCCACCAAAATGCCATAATGCTTGTATTTTTATAGCAAAGTTCTGGGAGCCGCTGTTGCGATTTTTGTATGATAAACAAAAATATGTACAAGTGTATTTGAGATCTGTTGAACAATGCTGAACGCAGATATTACTAATATAGTGATGATAATTGATGATAATTGACAGCTGTCCATTTAAATCTGTTATTTCCTCTTAAATTCACCGTTAGTGACATTAAAGCATACAATGTCTTCTTCCCACACATGAAACTCAAACTAAGGAGTATATTAAGGTAGCCACATTTTTAAGATTACCTCACAGACCGATAGAAGTGGTAAGGGCAGAAAAGCATGTATGAAGATGAACAGGTTCCACAAGGATGATTGGAAATTCTGCTGATTTTCATTGGTGTAAAAGTTTGACAGCTTATACATGTAAGATGTATAAGCTCTTTCTCTCTCTCTCTCTCTCTCTCTCTATCACACACACACACACACACACACACACAAATAAATGAATAACAATAAATCATTTTTTTTTCATCAAGTGTGAAAACATTATAGTAGTCTTAATAAATATGAAATAAATACGAACTAGAAGAGAGTTCACAGTAATAACATGCTACAGTGGCCACAGAAAAGGTATTTGGAAACTTTAGACATATATCTGTGTTAAGTGTTCAAAGGTCTCCAAATACTGTTTGGGGCCATCCGCAGAATATTGGATCAAATACTAAATACAAACTCAATCACCCTAATAATCAAAAGCAAAGAATAAAAACACGTTTGGATTTCAATTAGTACTTGACGGGAATTGTGGCAATTCTGGGAATTCTCACATGACTTGAGAAATTCTCCATTGTCTTTTTCAGGATGTCTGTTCAAATAACACACACACACACACACACACACACTGGTTTCCGTTTTTTGTGGGAACTCTCCATAGGCGTAATGGTTTTTATACTGTACAAACCGTATTTTCTATTGCCCTACACCAACCCTACACCTAAACCTACCCCTTACAGGAAACTTTCTGCTATTTTAGATTTTCAATACACTCCATTCTGTGTGATTTATAAGCTTGTTTCCTCATGGGGACCAAAAAAATGTCCCCACAAGGTCAAAATTTACTGGTATTACTATACTTGTGGGGACATTTGGTCCCCATAACATGATGAATACCAGGTATACACACACACACACACACTGATGTCTGCGGCCCTGATTGTCGGCGAAGGCCGGACACTTGGATGAGCCCCGGGGACATATCGACCTCGACTAAAAATACAATAAATCTAAAAATAAAACAAAATAACTAAAAATATAATAAAATACCTAACTACATAATACTATTATTGTTAGAAATTGCAACAATATAAAAATAGAAATATAATGCATTTATAAATTTAAAATTTTAATTAAAACAATAAGTAAACAATAAATGATAATATCCTGGCCAGAGGAGAACTGGCCCCCCGACTGAGCCTGGTTTCTCCCAAGGTTTTTTTCTCCATTCTGTCACGGTAGTTTTGGTTCCTTGCCGCTGTCGCCTCTGGCTTGCTCAGTTGGGGACACTTAATTTCTAGCGATTATGGTCAATTTGATTTCACAGATACTATTTAAACTAAACTGAGCTAGACAATGACATCTCTGAATTCAATAATGAAATGCCCTTAACTGAAAATTGAGTGTTTACTCTTATTATTATACATTACTGACACTCTATCCTCCAATTTGATACTGTTAAGTGCTTTGACACAATCTGTATTGTTAAAAGCGCTATATAAATAAAGGTGACTTGACTTGACTTGACACACTCTCGCTCTCTCTAGAGGCATGAGATACTGGAACTGTGAGTTAATAATACCAAATGACAACTTAGTCACTGATGTTTATTATATTAGATCGTTTTGGTTTAGCGTTTATCTTTTCCTCACTGGGAAATTTTTATAGCAGAATTAAAATCAGAATCTGATCGATTATTTCTCCTTTTTTATTTTTTATTTCCTTTTTTTCCCTGTAAATAGAAACAGTTCCAGGGCCACAATTGCTAGACCCGAGCCCACAACATAGTCATATTCCATTGTTTGTAAAGCACGCTTTAAAAAGATTGCAGTGCATGTCATTTTGACTGTTATTTGACATAGTTTCATAATGTATCTGCACATACTGTATGTGATTCCTAAACTTTTTACATAAGATAAATAATGTACCCATGAGTAATTTCATTGTCTTACGTTAGTCATTATTTGTTGGTTAAATATTTGAATTACTTGAATACAATTTTAATACAGATGGAGAATGAATTAAATTTATGTCATTAATATTGGGTTATTTTAATATTTAGTTATTTTCGCTAACTTCCCCAAATCAATTTATTCAGACATTATTCTGAGAATAGATTCTACCATAAGTCGTGATATACAGTTGCATAATTTTCTTTTCACTATTTTTAATATGCAAAATGAAAACAAAAACATAGAATTATTATTTACTTCATAGCTTTATTGCCATTAGTTGGATTTGTTCTTCATGTTCCAGTTTAAAACATTCAGTGTCAATACAGGCTTTAAATAAATAAAAAATATTAGGTTAAGGTTAACAAATATACTTCACGTAGTCCTTAGACATAGCACAGTTATATCTTTGATCATTTTTCTTACAGTCACACTTAAATACAGACATTAAATAAATGAGTATATTAATTTAGCACACATGAATTATAAAGCAACTTTTTAAAAAAAAGTTTTAGAGTCAAAGTTATTCATTCATAGAATGGTAATGCACTTTTTTACAAAAAAGACAGCTGAAATCAGTTCATGTAGTTTGTTCCATTTGCTCAGTTCATTCAGAGTGCAGTGTCCCAAAGAGCTTGTCCCAGTGAGTGAAGTATGGAGCATAGTTGGACTTGAACTTCTGATGGTGGACATCATGGTGTGGAGCTCCTCCATACAGACCAAAAGGCACCAGTCTGTGCATCGCCCATGGCAGGTCATAGCCGCAGTGGTCCTCAACTGACAGCCACATGTTCAGCATATGGAAAAGCATCTCTGTCATAGGATGAACCCCCAGTAACATAGGATTCACAGCAGCAAAGAAACCCAACGACAGAGTCTCCCAAGCCCCTGAGTATTCAGTGGCCAGAGCGAAGGTGGACGTGTATTTGTGATGCACCTTATGGAAAGTGCGGTAGAGCCAAGGTACTTTGTGATGCAGAAGATGCCATACAAAGTACTGGAAGTCAAAGAGAAGCAGGCAGGCAGCAAGGTCCCAGATGACTTGCAGGAGCCCAGGTGCCATGGCTGGGTAGCTGACAGGTCTCCAGTACCAGTGCAGGACACTCAGTGGGAAGATGTACATGGCATGGTTGTAGAGCGAAAGTGTGAGGCAGCTCCACATCATTGTTCAAGACACGCTGGTTTTCTGTTGAATCTTGTATCTCCTTATCAGTGCTACCCTAGGAGACAGGGCATCCAGAACGACAAAAGGCAGGCAGAAGCTTAGGTAGACTGTAATAGAGAAGAGAACTGGGAAATATGGAGACCTTAGCACAGCCTCGTACTGCAGAATGCTGTCCCAGATGTACTGTAGTCCAAACATTGTAATTTCTTTTCAGTTCTGTTTCTGAATGGCAGGACATGTTCACGGGGCCGCTTATAAAGTATAGAGCCCCGCCCCCTTTCCACTTACATGCAGTTCAACTCTCCTAAAATGGTTCTTCCTGTTGGAATTTCCAGGAAATTTTGCGGCAGTGTGAAAAGATCTCAGAGAGAGTTATCTGGTGTCATTTTAATCATATATATATATAACTATATAAATCTATAAATATAAAATCCTGCAATACTATAGAGACCGAAAATGGTTTATTAGCCTACTAAAATACTATAATATAAACGATGATGGAAAGACAGTGTGTTGAATCACAGTGCAGAGAGAATAACTAAACAAACGACACAAGTGTAAGGTAAAATTCAGAACCTGTAGACGAACTTACCATTAGGAGGTGACACTAGCCTACCAGTTATTCTTTTTAGATAGCAACTCAAGCAGTTAATCTCGCCCAGTCCAATTTGATATTGATATTCCACGTTCCGGTTTTTTAAACCTGACAAAATATCGATTAATCGTACAAAATATGACAGTTAATATTAAATTTCCGTGTGTCACTTTCAACTTCTGTAAGAGTATCTCGAGGAACAGCAATGAGACCGACAGTCCAGTTTTATCAAGTAGCTAAACACCGCCGTCTGCTGTTTATAACAGGCAAGTGCTGCTGCGACACTCCAGTGAGTTATCAAGATTTTTTATTTGTTTGGCACTATTTTTGATTGAGTTCTCACACATCTAGGACAGTTTCTCTGCTAGACGAATGTGTGATGTAAGGATAAAAAACTAACTAACAAATAACAACTTTAAAAATACTAATAACAGAATTAAAAATACATTTAATAGAAACACTATGAAATGTGAGAATAATTACATATGGCTCGAAACCTATTTATGATAAAATTACTAATTGTCTTACAAGGATATTTTCTAGCGAAATAAATGAAAAATAAAAATGTATGGAATATATATTTTAAAGAAAATATAACGTTCTTAGAGGCTTTTGCATCTGAACTCTTCATATATATATATATTTGTTTGTTTGTTATTGTATTTATTCATCAAATATGATACCCGGCGTATACAATATAAACTGTCAATGATATACTTTCATAGCCTACACAATATGGGTTTATGACAAATAAAAATCAAAAGTCATTTGAATTTAGATCAACACGTCTCCTTTCACAGCGTATCACGAAAGCGAAACTTATCCCCCCTTTTTAGTTTCGTTTTCGTGACATCGAATCTTTCAATACGCAGACCGAAAGGAAAGAACGCATCTTGAAATATAAAATGAGGTAGGAGTGAATAGAACCCACTGTAGATAAGACATTTATCACCCAAACGTGTAGTTTAAATGTAACCTATTGACTCCGCATGTGCTGACTAATCTTAAGCAAACGTGTCTAAAACACCCT
Source organism: Tor tambroides (assembly GCA_021397915.2). Taxonomy (NCBI): domain Eukaryota; kingdom Metazoa; phylum Chordata; class Actinopteri; order Cypriniformes; family Cyprinidae; genus Tor; species Tor tambroides. The sequence goes on from JAFVLL020038075.1 coordinate 47,282, forward strand.
GTAGCTAGTCAATAGGTTATTTGCATGTTCTTCAGTTGATGTATATCTGGTAGCACTCATATTTTTTATAACATATCTATCTAATCTTTCAATTTAAATTTGTTTTATAAAATAATGTGCAGTACTGTAGTTATTTATAACAATATACTGCTAATCCTAACTTGAAAATTCTCAGGGGTGTGTTATACAAAACACATCATTTCTTTTCCTCATGTCTCCAGCAACAAAGACATGGAAGCTAAGCTCAAGCAGCTGGAGTGTCTTTTTACATGGGGAGTAGAAAAATCAGACATAAGGGATTTGAACAGTTTACCAGACAAACTTCATGATAGGATCAGATTATGTCCACAAAAGTATCATGCCACATATGTCAACCTTCTGGCTTTTATCAGCCTTCCTGGAGGGTAAAACCGAGAGTGCGCTGGACTACCTTCAAAAGGCTGAATCGGCATTAAAGGAAGACCAGCGAAAGAAAGCTGAGTTCCTTGTGACTTTTCCAGCTTTTCATGGGTACACTATCACTTGCAGAGGCTAAATAATGTGGAAGATTACTTGAACAAGGTGAAAAGTATATGCAAGGACATACCAGGTTCATCAGATTACTCCTGCAGCTTGCCTGTAGTACATGGTGAAAAAGCCTGGAGCTTTCTGAGACTTGGAGGAACGTTCTATGAGCAAGCAAAAGAGAGGCTCTCGAGGCAGAACCAGACAATATGTTGTTTAATGTAGGCTACGCAATAGTGCTTTACAGGATAGATGGCATGAACAAAGCCGATGACACTGGAACAGTCACCGAACAGCTAAGAAAGGCTCTTAAACTGGAGACCACAAACACTGAGATCATGGTACACTCTTAAAAAAAAAGGTGCCAGGAAGAACCAAAAAGGGGGTTTCACAGCAATGCCATAGAAGAACCATTTTTGGTTCCTTGAAGAACCATTTTGTGAAAGGTTCTTTAAAGAACCGGTGTTTTTCTTGGTGCCATAAAGCACCTTTTCTGGTACTACAAAGAACCCTTTTTAAAGGTTCTTCAAAGAACCACTGATGAATAGGTTCTTTATGGCCCCATTTCTTCCAGATCAATATCCTTACATTTATCATACTATAAATTTTCTTTAATAGGACTGTTCATAAAATAATAATAATAATAAAAAAAAGAAAATCCAGAAGTAACAAGACTTGACAAGATGTATGATTAAAATGTTTATTGCATTTACAGTATACATCA